>JBBPJY010000047.1:19734-30063 GCA_038088975.1 Xerocomus cyaneibrunnescens
TAGCCACACTGCCTTTGCTGAACGGCAATTCAATTCCGGATAAATTCACGGCTGCAAGACATGTGAGCAAGGCTTCGCAAAGGAACTCCCGATCGTTCAGAGACACGTCAAGGATTCGCTCCGCAGCTACTTCTATGAAGTCGATGATTGCATCCTGGTCCAATGGTTGAACTCCTTTGGACATCATGACGACAAGGAACTGCATCAGTTGACCCGCACAAATCTCCGTAGACTTTGGGAGATCACTCTGAGACAAGGCCCTGTGCCAGGTCAATTTGCGATATTCGGGATGGTCGATTGCTTACGTCTTTGCCTTTATAAAGCCTGGAATCACTCAGCGTCTTGTTAATAAAGAAAAGGTAGAACCATACTCCGACCGAGGGCTTCAAGAAAGCAGAAATTATCGTCGTCGGAGGCAGCCTTCCAAGCTTCACGAATGCTTGGTTCCCTCACAAGTGCCAGGCATTCAATGACTAGTTCGTTCACTACAAGCGCCTCTGTCACATGTCGAGAAACCAAAATCGGATACTCACAGGCAAAATGGTGTTCACTCTGGGCCAAGTAACCAAAGAGAATAATTAACGCTTTACAGCATTCCTTCGAACGTTGAATTCCACACGAGTCACGGTCCATCCACTGTGAAATCAATCGACAGCTTCCGTGGAGTACATTCGTCATGCCTGTCGAGAGTTGCTCAGCATTTGCGCCAGCAGAGAGCACCGAAATGAACCGAAAGGCGAGATCCTAGTGAATGTCAGTGGGACGTCCCAATACATAACATGCTGTCTTACAATCATAACGCTGATCGCTGCTGCCTGGACGTTCGACCTGCTGTTTGTGGGCAAGAAGTTTGATACTTCCAACAACGGCCCGATGGCTGCGTTGTGGTGTCGAATGCATGTTGTGGTCTGAAGTCGTAAGACGTGCTTGCCATCAAGAGGAGAAAGAGCTTACGAGGTACATAATCGTGTCCGCATGTAAGCTGCTATATTCCAACCAGACACACCATGCCCACTGTGGAACGATCCCCCATCGTAGGATGACACTTATCGGAGTATTAAGATGTTCTAAAGGACTCAAAACGTTTGTTGGTGTGGTATACCCTGCCTCGTTCAGAATAAATCGCAGAAGCTGCATAGCAGCGGCCACCGTCTGAGGACGGAAGGCAGCCACACGCTCCGGGCTAGTGTTTGAATCATATGCAATATCAGCTGCCTAGGACGATAGTTATCTAGACACCCATCGTTGAGCGAAGACCGTAAACTTTGCTCACTGCAAACAGGGAAATGGCCATTCCACTGGAGAGACGCTCCTGTTGTACGAGGTACCGTAGCCCGGGTCCCGACACTGCATGCAGCTCGTCCAACCGGGCTGCACTTTGTCTTACGAACTCCGCAAATGTGGAAAGCAACGAATGTATGCTGTGAAAAGTGTTGAGTTCTGATAGTGCTCTGAGTGTAGTTTGTAGGCGACTGACGTATCGTCCACACCCACGTGTCCCGAGAGCGCGGGATAGAGAATATGCCTTCCTAGCATCAACTTCAAGGACAACCGCTTTGCGGCGGCCGACACGCGCTCTGACAGAAGCATAGATGGGAGCATATCCCAGTTATCTACATCGTGTGAGATACATCCATGTCTCGGCAGATTGATCGTGTCTTACCTGGTAACTGTATCGCAGCACGAAGGTTATCTTCTTCTCTTTGCGTCTTCAAGGACTTGGGGAGTGACTGATCGAGGTGATCCACGTCAAGGCCCGCCGCTATGAGTGCAGCAACATCACCGAGCTTAGCCAAAACGACGTCTACCCAGCATATAATCGCTAGAGGTGCAGAACTCGGTTTGAAATCCCTCGCTGCGATAGCACGAAAGAGCCGACGGTACTGAAAGAGAAGATGCAAGAACGAAGGTCTGACTGGATTCATCAAGAGGAACGAGCGACTAAGTACGGAAGATGAAGAGAATCGTGTGACGCACGTATACTGGCGATGTCCGGGATAAAACCACACGAACTCTCGGTGGCTCGTCCCTGCTGGAGCACCGTATCGAACAAGGCCAGTATCGTACTAGCACAATTTTGAACGAGGCCATGAAGCGCTTCATCCTATATGCGCATAGATCTTCAAAGGTACTACATGGGATTACGATGGCATACCTTGCGGATGAGTCGAAAGTCGAGGGTCGCAAGGGTGTCCACAGCCCAGCTGACAGTCGACTGGTCTAGTGAATCGGGCTGGCGCGTCGCAGACAAGTGGGCAAATGCCCTCAAGCTGGGGGCAGTGTCAGTAGCGAGCATTGGCTCGGGATCGGAGTCGGTCTCGCTGGTGGACATGGAAGATACAAACTTCTTGTGGCTGCGTGCGTACGGATCAAGTCACAGTACTACGCTCTGCCCAACTAGCATGCAACACTGGGATCACAGTCCCTTCATTGATTTCAGATATGTAGCTATCTCCGTTTTACATTCAAGAAGGCCATCGTTTCGCGAGAGTATAGACTCGAACACTTGGCTGGAGCTTTCCGTCTGTGTAGTGCGTTAGACAGAACGAGGCCAGACAGAAAGTATAGCACGAGCACCTCTCCATCGCAAAACTGGACAGACTGCCATGGTTCGTCCTCCTCGGCTCTTATGGCGAGCAACATTTCTCGTCGAGCCGTTGACATTCCACCCTGGAAGCTTTTGTCGTCACCGGACCTGCGGGCAGAAACCTGCACCTCTTTCGCCTCCGTCACCTTCTTCTCTTTCTTCGGGGCAGTGACGATCGGGGGTGCCTCATCCGGATCTGGAGGCGGGCCATTGTCGCTTTCAGAGTCAGACCCTCCTCTCGAATGCCGCGCCTTTCGAGACATAATATCGAGATACGTTAAGCTTGGTCGAAACTGGTGCATTTCATTGATAGGCACGAGGTATAATCGACCTTGTAGATGCTCGATAAGCAAGAATCCCACAATCCGGACACTCCAAGGTCTCTCACCATCTCGCACAACTCCGAGCATATAGGCACCACACTGGGGTATGGGATCGCTCCGCAATCGGCTGTGTGTTAGCCTGGTTTCCTCTCCTTCCTTCTGCTTCGGTTGGTCTTGATTCTTCTCGCGGTCATCCTCACGTTGTGCAGTTCCAAGATCTTTGCTTTTCTCGAGATTCCATACTTCGGGGCGCGCATCGACCGGCACATGGATCTCGATCCTGCGAGACAAGGGTTTGACACGGGCACGGATCCGTTTTCCACTTGCTGCTGCTGATGGAGCAACTTGGAGGGGCCGGTTTAAGAGCGGGAACTGATGGATGTGCACATTCGGACTCGATCTGTCCGAGTAGTGGATGGGCAGGACGCTCACGAGTTCATCGTTTTCAAGTTCCATAACTGAGGTATCGTGGGAAGATAGTTATTCGCACAAGGTAAGCTACTGCCCGAGATTGAATGGCAAGATGGCTAGGATACATTGGCCGACGAATCACAAGAGTATCCTTCATCTGGGGGTTCAGGCGGAGGTGGGGCACTAAATAAGTTCTTACTGAACCACTCCTCTGGAGATTTCGGGGAGCGTGAAGGCCCATCTTCCATGCAAACCGTCGAAGAAACTTGTGTTCGAGAAAACGACTCGGTCTCCACAGATGGAAACAGGTTCGATGTGCCGCTTGTTGACGCTGCTAAGGAGTGTAAATCTCCTCGTGAAGAGTGCGCAGACCCAGGGAACAAACGACGCGTGGACAACTCAGAGGGCGGCGCACCACTCTCTAGATCGTAGCGTGCGACGGAGCGACGAAGTGCGCGTGCTCTAGACAACATTCCCGGAGCACGCACTGGTTGAGGTACATCTCCCAAGAGTTCCGCGGTGGTGCGATCGGTGTGCAAGTCGTGGTACCTGGCAGATGGATGAAGCAGCAACGATTCGTTTTCATGGCGTTGAATCACACGTCCAAAACTATGGACTACCAACAGCGATATGAAGGCCCCTACAGAATCAAGGGTGGTCAACTATCGTCGACTCAAATTACGATACACATACAGTCAAAGGCAACCCAGAGGGTACTGCTAATGCCGCCTAGGACCCTAACCCCGACAAGGATCATGGCTACAGATACAGCAGTGAAAGCGGTGGTGATGGCGGTGTAATACAACTATTTAGGCATACACAAGTCAGAGCATATTCAGAGAGACTTGAATCGATATACCTCATCTCTCATGACCTCCCGGAAGAGCGATATCCTGGGAATGTAACGGGTGAAGGGGCTTATAGGAGAATGAGCTGAGGGTGCAGCTACGTCCTCAAGTAAGTGAGAACCATTGGTGGCAGTCGGTAGTCTGACTGTCCAAGAGCGAGCAGCCGGAGCGTATGAGTGTATCGCAGAAGGAAATGGAATTGGACGTTTGGAGCTCTGAGTTGTTTCCGCATTGTCTGGTGCATTATAGCTGTGCATGGTTTGAAATGAATTATAAGGGGTGGATGAGATACTGGGCTCTCGTGGCAAAGGCGAAGATCGCCTTGGTGTTGAAAAGTGGTTGGTATGTGGCCTGATGTCGGACCAGCCTCTCCGATTTCGGACAGAGTCTCCACTTTCCTTTCTATGCTCAGTGGGCTGGTTGGGAGCGACGTCGTCGGGCGAAAGATGAACAGAGATACGGCCACGGACCGCCACGGGTCCGTGTGATTTCCGCACTGTATGGAGGACTGTTGCAGAGGTCAACACTGACAGAGTCTATAAGAATTACAAAGATCACCGACAGCATGCACAAATAAATAACGACTCGACAAGCAAGAGGCAGAGGAATATGGAGGCAAGACCAGCTGATGGTCTATGACAGCGTCCTATTCGTGGGTAAGGTACCGAACCAGGGGAGAATAAAAAATACCTGCCTGAGAGACTACGAAAAGTGTGAAGACGTATCACATCCAATATGAGGACCACACTTCCAGTGGCACGCAATGCAACCAAAACAACCGAGACAAGACGACTGCTATCCAAGCACCTATAAGCTTTGACGCCGAATATGCCAGTGACCTGCACAAGTGATAATGAGCCTGCCGAGTGTTTTTTTTTTTTTTGAAAATTAAACAAACCAATAAAGACAGGGATGTACCGCTAGCAGCGAAAAAAATGCGTAAAATGCTAAGTGGATCGACACTTAAGTATGAGTGCTGAGAACATCACGAGATACTCACACGGCGCAATTTGCGGATCTGCTGAACTGGGCGACAATGATGGGAACGATGGCGATCAGGCCGAGTAATTGGCTAAAGAAAAGGGTACAAAGAAGGCCTTTCTTCTTTATCTTACCCATCCAAAGGAAAACGGCTGCCTTGCAAACATTGCGGAGAAAGATGGACAAGAGACAGCCAGTAATGATGAGGAATGCGTTATTGACAGTGAGGTCGTGAGAAAAGGGGGGTGCGACAAGAGAGCCATCAGCGAGAGCATCGTAGATCAGGTGAAACGAGTCGGGAGAGGTGCCTGGATAAAATGTAGAAAAATCTGAGATGATGAGCAAAGTGGTGAAATCGACGACTACTCGGCTGCGCTGTGGGGACGGCTGCGCGCGGGGAGTGATGGCAGGGGAAAAGTAAAGGGACTGGGACGAGGACGAATGTGTACTAGTAGGTGCAGCGGGGGACGGGATGGAAGGCATGAGCACGGAGGGGATCCATGGAGGAGGACATACCGACTCTGGTCATCTTATTGAAATAGGTTGCCGTGTATGGTAACATGAATGGCTCAGATACATTGCCAGATCTAAAACAAGACAACACAAGCAATATGTCCATGTCCGAAAAGAAACCGTCCTACGAGGCCAGCACTCAGTTCAAGAACTGGAGACTTTCCTCGGAACACCTCGCCCTTGTTCGCGCAAATTTGAATTCGGCCGCCGTCGCAGCGATCAGGAATGCCTTCGAAGCCGACGAGGCATGTCCCATCTTTCTTTGTGCTCCAAGACGCTGGACGCTGAATGGCGTAGCCCGGATCGTCAGCCAATGTGTCATTTCTCAACGCTCAGGAGGAACATCTCCTTGTCAAATTGTACATCACCAAGATCCCCCAGCTATGTGGTCACTTCCGCTTCCCTGAGGAGGTCGAGGCTACCGCAATAACCTACCTCAAACGATTCTATCTCAGAAATACCGTCATGGACTGGCATCCAAAGAATGTCATGTCCGTTCCTTCCTACAATTATTGTCCCCGTCTCTGACCACGCGTCCGCCCAGGCTGACGGCCTTGTTTTTGGCGACCAAAACGACGAATAACCCAATCTCTCTCGACTCGTACACGTCCAACATCCCTCGAACATCCACTTCTGATGTTCTTGACCTCGAATTCCTTGTGGCTCAAAGCCTCAACTTCGAATTCGCGGCGTGGCACTCTCATCGAGCCTTGTGGGGCCTGTGGCTCGATCTCCAGGTGTGGCACCATCCGATCTCCCGCGTTCTCTCTCATACCCTTCAAGTCATTGTCAGATATCACGGAAGATCAGAGGTCACGGGACATGTACGAGGCAGCACTCAAGCACGTCCGCGACTCACGTTTTACTGATGCTGAACTCATCTACGCACCGTCCCAAATCGCGCTCGCGGCGCTGTCGCTCGCTTCTCCACTTCTTGCGCAGAAATGGCTCGACTCTAAATCATCAGGGGTTGACGAGACATCCTCCGGAACACTCTGGAGTTCTGTCAGTGCAATCAAGGATTTGATCATCCACACAGGACATCCCCCAGACGTCGAAGGGGTTCGGGAAGTCGATCGTAGGCTCAAGCTATGCAAGAACCCGGAAAAGGTGGTCGGAAGCAAGGCATATCTGGTTCGGAAAGCGGAAGAAGAACGTAAAGCGGAGGCAAAACGAAATAAAAAGGCTCAGGACATTCGCCGCGCCCTGGAAGGCTGCGATCCCTTTGGAAACGCACTCAACGAGGAGCAACCTCAACAACGTATGGAGGAGCTCGATGACGACGACGATTGATGGTAACCATGTTTTGTCGGAGCCACTCTCTTTTGCATGCCCAACTTCGTCTATCAGACAATCTTTTACTTGATTTCACAAATCTGGTAGTACAAAGATGAAGGAAATAATGTAGCCCACTAAATGCAAAAGTGCTCAAGTACCGTCCCAGTGATGCATGATGTTCAATGGGGTGGATAAAAGGGGAGGCTTGCTATTGGCTACATATTGACCTTAAAGACCATAGGCGCCAGGGCAGGATCAGCAAGGCTTCGATAGAGCCGAGAAAGGGTATTCGTATGTTCGGTCTACTATGTTCACAGGAAAAAGAGCACGTCGATGATTCTTACCCACAAGAGTTGGTCCTAAAAAGACATGTTGGATACATTTATTTCGTGTGATATGATCAGAAACCTGTCGGGATGGAAATGATGAGGAGAGAGCTGAGAATAAATATAGGGGACGGACAGCATTGGCAATCAAACGGACATAGAGGAGTGTCTGGACATTGTAGATGGAGTCAGAAGAGAGGGAAAGAGATTGGATGAGATGGTCACCTCCGCCTGTGGTGGAGATGCCGAGCTCGTCTTCCTTGTAGATATCGTAGCCCTCGGCTGTTTTGCGACCTGGGGTACTTAGGATGACAGACAACAAAGAGAGAAGGGACGTACGAGAAACGGATCCCCTGGAATCTTTGAAGCGGTCGACATCGTCGGTGTCGGCCTTTGGGTGCTTTTTTTCTCGACGTCGTTTGGTTTTTAGTGAAAGCTGTTTTCTGGACGGGTCGAAGATGGTCTCTGGCTGGTGAGCCTTGGTTCGGGGGGAGGTTTTAATTTTTTTCTTTGGAGGAGGTGCAGCTGAAGCGAATATGTCGTCGATTTCTGAGCGGGACATGCTGGCGTGCGCGGGAGAGTTTCGGCGCGTGGGACAGCCACAAAGCTCGACGGCGACAACGACGACGACGACGACGACGACGATGCTGTGAGTGTTCCCCTCCTCGTCCTCGTCCTGTCCTCCGGCTCCTCACCATACAATGCAGGCCCCAGCAAGCACGAAACCAGGTCATCCAGAACACCAACGCGCCGCCGTTTCCACAGCCTACCACCGTCGCCGAGCCCTTGTTCAACCTCGACTCCAATGCCGCCGCAAAACAGATGGCCGCCCTCAGCGTCGTCAACATGCAGCGTCAGCTCACAAACGCTTATCCGCGTCCGCGCGTATCGTCGCCGTCCCAGGTCCCGCTAGGCGGAACAGCTCCTGGTCCATTTCTCAGCGCGATGTCTTCCCCTTACACTCAGTCAAACCCGCTCCAGCCTGCCGTCATGGACGGCCCACCCACCATGCAATTCACCCCCCATTCCAGTCTTCAGCCTGTCTTCCCTTCCGTTCACGGTCTCCAATCCAGCGCTGCTACCCTTGATCCTGCCATGCCCCCTTCCAACACTCCGTCTCGACATCCCCCGAATGCAGCGCTGATCAAACAGAAGCAGCGCAATTTCTTATTTGGCCTCGCCAGCGTCCACATCAACAAGGGCACTCCTCTCCCACCCGCTTTGACTGCCATTCAATACCCACCCAACTATGACCCCGCGTCCTCACCATGGAAAACCCTGGAATGCTCGAGCGAACATGGTGCAGTTCGTCTAGCTGGAAAAGACGTCGACTTATTCAAATTGTGGGGTGTCGTATACCAGCTTGGTGGCGGCCAAAAGGTATTTTTATCATACATTATCCGCCGTAAGTTGATCATCATGTACACTCAATTGTCTAGGTGACACAACAGAATGCATGGTCACAACTTCTCCCGCAGTTTGACCTACCTGAATATCTCCCCGCTCCCATGCCCAATGGTCAACGTGCCACCTCCGCTGTCTTGGCTAGTTATTATAATGCTATCATCCATCCTTTCGAAGAGGTTTATCGTCGCAGCGTCCAGGACCCGAATCGCAAGACAATGATGACAGCGGGTCGCCACCCTGGCGTACCAGCAGTTCCAAATAACCCTTCCAGTATGCCTTCCCAAACGTCAACTTCTGCACTCCCAGGCACCTCTTCTCAATTACCCAGTTCTGTCAACAATATGATGGGATTACTGAACCAGTCCGTATCAGGCGGGCAAAGCACGTCTGTCTCGATCACTGGTAGCCCCACTGCCCCAGCATCACAAACATTACCTCAAAGTCCCCATCCACAGCATGGTATGCCTAATACATCTCTCCCAGGAACACATAGCTTCTCAGACTCTTTAGCCGGCCATTCTCTGGTACCTCCGTTGAGCAACACCGCCATCGGATCCCTTCCCAATTCTGCAGGAAATGAGCATCACGAGCAAGATGCTTCAGGAATGAAACGAAGGTTCGAATCCGAAGAGCTCGACGGAAAGCGAACAAAGATGAAGATGGGTGAGGGCAATTTATTAACGTTTACTGTACGTAATTATTGACATTGAGCGGTTGATAATAAGGCGGGACGGAATTGACAGACGTCAGTGCTTTCTTTCCCCCTTCTTCGAAACCTTTGTAACCATCTTTACAGCTGCCCTCCATGTCAGCTTCGGTGGATCGGGCCGTCCCTCAAAATGCGGCGATCTCGGCATCAGCTCCCGCTTCGTCTCGTTCGCGTTCTCAATTCACGAGGACCAAGATCGAGTACATCCCACTAGCGCGTGAGGTGGACACTTACGGAGGGCGAGATCTTAACATACTGGAAGACGAATACCTTCGTTCTCAACGCCGCCCTCTACGAGATATCAACGAATGGGGAACCGTTGACATAGAAGCGCTCACGATGTCCATCCGCTGTCGACTAACGGTCGAGCTTTCATATGCACTGACCACACTCACCCTTCTTTCGACGATGAAAGGTCCTACTCACGGCTCGGGCTTTCCCATTGCACAATGTACGGATCTCTTGGAGGAAGTGTTAGATCTTCTGGAGGATGAAGCATTCGATGGTGTTGCTGATACACCGCAGTATTGCCTGACGGAGGATACCCAGATACCACGCCATCGTGAATTGATAGCCCTTGCTCTCGAAACTGAATTGCTACCATTCGCGGGATTGAAAAGCGAACAGAGCTTGCGGAAGATGGGTGATTACCCCCGGCATCGGTCAAGCCAAATCATTCTTGCGGTGACGAATATCATCCGGAATTTGACTGTCATTCCAGACAACATACAGTTCATGGCGAGGCACGACCGAATGCTGGAGTTGGTATTGCGTGTTTGCGAAGCCATTGTCCCGCAAGATGGCGGTCCACCAAGACCAGCATCACCTGTTCTCTCTATTCCTGATGTCATCAACATCCGCAGAGACGTTCTCAATATTTTGTCCAACCTCTCAGTCTCGATCTCTTTCCCCCAATCCACACCACCCTCCGAGTCTACTAGCCGCA
>JBBPJY010000048.1:0-10186 GCA_038088975.1 Xerocomus cyaneibrunnescens
TCCTCGGTCTTATACTTGATGCCATCTTACGTTGCTCTATAAAGGTGCGGCCACTGCAAACGCTTGAAGCCCATCTGGGATTCTCTCGGAGATCACTTTGCAAACGTGAAGGATCAAATCGTCATGTAAGAGATGAACATCATGTCATGTCCACTGCGAAGCTCACATTTCCTCTCAGTGCAAAGCTTGAAGCACAGGAGAACGACCTCCCAGTATCTGTTCCTTTCCGTATCGGAGGATTCCCCACGCTCAAGTTCAAACCCGCCGGTTCACGTGAATTCATCGACTACGATGGTGACCGTGCGCTGGAGAGCCTGATTGCGTTCGTGGAAGAGCATGCAAAGAACAACCTGAAGCCCAAGACAGCTACAGGTGTGCCAGAGGATGCTCAGGTTGTTTTCGAGTCCCCCAAGGATGCGCACGACGAGCTCTGATATATGACGACGGTGTGATAGATGAGGAGATCAAAACATGGTTGTCTATCTTGATTCTCATATGATTCTGTTCTGCGAACCTATCGTACTTGAGGACAGAAATACTAAAGCTTGACCTCCTTGAGGCCATCCTTCCAGAAAGTAAAGTATGCTGGAGAGCAAGTGAGACCAAAGAAAGGAAAGTGGCAGCTGAAGCTCACGAGTTACACCATCCTCCTGATGGGAGGATAAATATCAACTCAATGGATCTAGGTACAAGGAACTCACGCGATAATTAAGTAGGGCAACCATTCCGTCCGGATTCATTGACTCCCCGGTGTACTATAGGTCATTCAGAGTGGAGACGAGGAGGAGAAGGTGAGACTAACAAATTCATAATCCTTGAACTTGCCAACTATTTTACCAACGTATTCCTTGGCACCGGCCTCGAATGCTTCGATCCTGTCGGGGTTTGTCGTCTTTAGGTGCTCCTTGATTGCTTTCATATATCCCTGCGATCCGAAAGCGACTATTACGAGATAGGAAGAGGAAGGTGGAAAAGTGTACCTTGATATGAACGGCGTAACTTTTCTTGTCAAACGAGGTTTGTTGAAGGCGGAACGAGTGGACCACATTGTTTACACGCTCGACGCCATCCTCGACGCTTTCATCTTGCTCCTCGGTGGAGGGGTTAGCTCCTGTGTAGAAGTGAGCGAGGAGGGATAGATATCAGGGACATACGTACCAATGTCGACGTCTGCGCCCTTTTTGATCGTGACGGTTTGGCAGTCGACCTCGAAGACGATGCCGCTGACCTCCTTGCTGGGGATGGGTGAGGGGTGGGGCCGGGGATGGAGAGAATGAGAAGACGCACACATTGAATGCGGAGGAGACTATCTCGTCGCCGGTTACGACGTCGGTGTAGAGCAACATGGTTGTGGTGGGATGAGGAGAAAAGGCGAGCCCGATAGATCATCTTATCTGGCTCTCTGGGGTCGCTGCACTCTCAGGGGTCCTTCGGTGTCCCTGTTTTTGGCGCAGACTTGTTGTGGCGGTGCAGCGATGGACTACCGGGCGGTGGTCGTGCAGCGACCGCCCCGTCCGCAGGGGACGCGACACAGTCCAGAGTCCCGCTACTGGCGCCAGTTCAAGCGCCCCGTCTTCGTCAAGGAGTACGCGCCCGTCACCGCCGTCCACTTTGCACCTGCAAGACCACACAGGTACGCCGTCACCGCTGCCACCCGCGTCCAGATATACGCGCCACGCACACAAAAGGTCGTCAAGACCATATCCAGGTTCAAGGACGTCGCACGCAGCGCCCACCTCCGCCACGACGGAAAGCTCCTCGTCGCCGGCGACGATACCGGCCTCGTCCAGGTGTTCGACGTCAGCTCCCGTGCCATCCTCCGCACCTTTGATTCCCACAAGCAGCCCGTCCATGTCACGAAATTCTCCCCCCTCTCCCCCACCCATGTCCTCTCTTGCTCGGACGACACGACCGTCAAGCTGTGGGACATCCCCTCCCAGTCCGAAATCGTGACGTTCGATGCCCATTCAGACTATGTCCGCTCCGGACAGGTGTCCCCCTCGAATCCTCATCTCGTCCTCACCGGCTCGTACGACGCGACCATGAGGCTCTTCGATTCTCGTACCGGCCAGTGTGAAATGCTCATGGGCGCCGCCTCCCCCGGCGCCTCCCCCGTCGAGCAGGTCCTCATGCTCCCGTCCGGCACCGTCGCACTGTCCGCTGCCGGTCCAATCCTACGCATGTGGGACCTCAATGCTGGCGGTCGCTGCACCCGTGCCCTTTCAAATCACCAAAAGACCATCACGTCCCTCGCCTTTGACGTCAACGTCGCCCGTCTCCTCACCGGAAGCCTCGATCAGATGGTCAAAGTGTACGACATTGCCTCTCATAAGGTCGTACACACCATGCGCTATCCCGCACCCGTACTCTCTCTTGCGATCTCGGTGGGCAACGTTCTTCTCTCGCTCCCACTGCGGCTTATTCTACTCACAGCCAGACTCGACACATATTGCCGCTGGTATGTCAGACGGCACCCTCTCTGTCCGTCAACGACAGCCAAAGGTGTCTCAAAGCGGTCCAGACTTGGCCGACGCTCTCACAACTGGCACCTACGAGACCTTCCTGGGGGGCACCCTTTCGTCCGTCGGCCAGGGCCGTGTCAAAACCAAAACCAAATCAACGTTCCACGGTGACGTCGACGAGCTGAGGGTGGAGAGCAGACGAGCACCCCGCCTGAGAGAATACGACCGCTTGCTCAAGTCGTTCAAGTATTCAGCTGCTCTAGACGCTGTGCTCCGAAAGGTACGATCTTTCACTCGTGTCCTCCTTTTGAATGTCTTATTCCTCCCGAGGATGTTCGGCCTATAACAACATTCTCGTTGATACAAGAACTCATTCATCGTGATGGTCTCCGCAGTGCTCTCTCTGGTCGAGACGACGTTCTACTGGAGCCCGTGCTACGTCTGCTTGTCAAGCATGTCACCGATCCCCGCTTCGGTGAGATGGTTTGCGACATCACCACGTTGCTCATAGGTGAGCCCCCTTTATCTTGTGTTGATACGATGGTGAATAAGAGAAATGGTCTACCCAAGACATGTATACACCCGTCCTGGGCCAGTCACCCCTCATCGATTCACTATTCCTTCGCCTGCGCAAGAAAGTAGTCGCAGAGATTCGTTTCCAAAAAGAGCTGATGAAAGCAAAGGGTACATTAGAGATGCTGTTTTCTTCTGCTACCCTGGCATCCACGCCAGTTTTACCACTGAATGAGTAACTCAATTGCATCCATGGATTGTCATGCCGATAGTTCATGAACACTTCTCAAGGTAGGATACCAGATTCTCGAGGATCGCCCTTTGCATCATTCCAACTTGAATTTTATCACCCCCTTGGCTTTCGGGAGAATCATCCACATCAATGCCGTCGTGGTACGTTCTTAGCGTTTCGACGATGTTTTTGAGCGACGAGTTCTTCCTCTCCATCATTTGTGTGATATGAGCGCGAATCTACAGAAAGATCAGGAAAAGAACTTGCACACAATCCAACAACTTACGCCATCATCTTCCATTGCAATCCACGCCAAGATGTAGTCTAAGGTCTGTAGAGTGAACAAGCCCCCGTCCAAACGACGCAAATAGAACAGATCTTCATCTTGGGAATCAATCATGCCATCTTCGGCGAGCAGTTCCTATGGGTGGGTCCATCCAGGTCCATCGTTTTCAAGGCCCAAACTAACCATACCTTTTTCTCCGCTTCGATCTCGGCATCGATAGATTTCAGACGACTGAGCGTATTTTCTCGTATTTCCAAAAGCTTGTCCACCTTTGCGTAGTCGCTCTCCACGAATTTAGCCAGCAAGCGCGTGCGGTCCGTCGAATCGGAAGCAAGATTCGAAAGCAGGGATGATATGATTCCCAAAATATGCGAAGTATCCTCCGAAGCTGGCGCTGTTACCTTTTGCTTTTTTGGGGTCTATAGCGGTCCATGTAAGCAACACGCCGATGCGATAGGTCCCAAACGAACCTTGCCCATCAACGCCGAGAAGAGCGTCTTGAACCCGAGCGCCTCGACGAAATTAGAGCATAGATTAGAACCCGCTGGTCCCGACATGGCGTAATCTAGCGTTTTTATCGACCTCGACCTCGATTGACGCTTCTCTCTGGACGACCGTCAGTAAAAAGGAAAACGTGCGACGATCACATCACCAACTTCATCATCAATACCATGAGGTCCACGCCTTCGCTAGCCAAGAAGAGCGACTTGATCTCGGGTTCTGCAAGTGCTGAGCACAGGGAATCAAACAGATTCTCCATAAATTCAGTTTCATCCGCGTCCACGGGCTCGCGATACCGAAATTGCTGATCGCCAAATGAGACTTGTACATACATCCTCAACGCGACTGTCGCTCACTGAAAGGACTTTGAGGATGACCTCGACGCCATCCTTCTTGCCAAGTTCTTGTCTATTTAGAGTACTGCTTTGAAGCAGGATCGAAAGTAGCTCTGCAGCATAACTGCGGTTCTCGTCGTGGGTCTTTGTTTGGATGCGCTCCAAAAGCCAATTCATTATCTTAGTCTTGGAAACGAATTGTACAGATAGGTCGGGATTGAAACCCAGGATGTTCTCAAAGACGCCTGCACTTGGGCTCTTAGTATGTGGTCTCATTGGATACCTAAGTTCTCACCAAGAATGTGGAAGACACCCTGTCTGTCGGATTCTTCTTCTTCCTTTAGTCGAGATAGGTTGTCCACGAGTAGCTCGAGAACCGAGTGTTCTACCTGAGGGAGTTATGTCGTTTTGCAAAACTTCGAAAGGAACTTGGCATACCAATGCCTCGATGAGCATCTTGAGTGCAGGTTGATTCTCTTCTTGCTCAGACTCATCCCCTTCGTTGCCAACGTCTTCGTCGGTCAATTCATGGAACACCTCGACTGCATCAATGACTATGTCAACATTCTCATGACTGAGCAACCCGACCAACAGAGACACAATCCCAGAGCGGACCATTTCTGGATATGCCAGGGCAGGGGACTGCGCTAGGGGTAACAAAGACTTGATCGAACTATCGAGGTCCGCTTCCGAGTCGATGAACCTGGTCCAGGAGATCAGTTCTGCGCCATGGTGCTACAAAGAAACTCACTTGGAAGGGTCATCCGGATACTTGGACCGCTGATCTTGGTTCTTATTTACCGCACGTTCCAACCGCAGGAGCGTCCTTCGAATACTAGTGATCGTCACCTCTTCAGGCTAAAAAAAACAGAGCCTGGTCACTATAGTCATGCAACTCGAGCACGTGCATGAGGACACACTTCGTTCGACACCCCTTCCATTTCCGCCTTCTCGAAGACGCTCAAGATTTCTTTTTGTTCGCTCGTGAGGCCGCCGCCATAGAATCGGCCTTCCTCGTCCTCTTCGGCATAATAATCCGCGTCCCCACCGGGTGCAAACGATGTATCGAACTCGTCCCCCTCAGGCGCGTCTTCCACCGTGGCGCGTCGTGACCTCGAATCGTCGTGACGAGCGGCTTCGTCCTCTATGCTCGGCTCGGACAAGGTACGCGGACCGGGGGACTCGTCCAACCTCATTTTCTTGAGCATCTCGGGCGTCGGATTGTCTGGTAGCTTACGCTTGGCACCTGCGGGAAGTTTGGGCACCTAACTCAAGATTCGACAAGTGCAGCGAGACGAATACGCCAAGACACACCTTGAATAACTTGTCGATATCCATGTCGCGTGGAGTGTTGATCGAAAGGCAGAATTACACTCGTCAATGCAGGCTTGTGGTAGTAAGAGTGTCATTCGGTTTAAGCTTGTACTAGTAGTTGCAGCTATATGACCTAAGCAACAAGCTTCAACTTACAACATGTCTAGGGAGCACCGTCGATTACACAACATATAACACGAAGCTACAGTAAGTACACGAGCAACCTCAAAACGTAGACCTAAAACTGTCCGAGATGGTGTCCAACCTCATCCACATTGCCATGCAAAGCGGGGCATTGTGATGACATGTAGGTGAGCATGGCTCAAGATTCTAACAACCCAACGTACTTGTGATGGATCCACCCAGAACTTGTCATATCGAAATGCCTGGTATCAGTATGGTTTGCGTCGGTTCTTCTTCAGGTCTCTTTCCAATTGCTTCGCCTTCCTGTGTCCAATTTCCACAGGTCTGATGGCAGAGTCGTCCGCCTTTTTAAGCTTGATTGGACGATTACCTACATACTTGCCTGTTTACTACTTGAGCTGGGGCAGATCAATTAGAGAAGTTCAAGTGGACTTACCATCCATCTCTTTCCACGCTTTCAAGAAATCCTCTGGATCTGAGAACGCGACAAATCCATACTTGGCCTTGCCAAACAACCAGTCAGCATTTAGCGATAATATGATACAGTCAATATATGTTACCTTTTGGCTCAGTCTATCTCGGATGACACGGGCCTTCTGGAAAGAAGTGTATTTATTGAAGGCATTTGCGAGAACATCGTCAGATACATCGTTGCTTAGATCTCCGACGAACAAGCGAAACCAGGCTGAAATACCGTCGGCGACAAGGCGACAAGAAATTAAGTAGGACTTACATGGGTTCCATTCAAGGAGAGTCTGGTCCTCCCACACCTTGCCACCACCCTTCCGTAAGACGGTCGTCCTCTTCCCTCCTTTCGCTAGCTTACCACCGGCTCCTCCACGTTTATCGATCATGGCACCGGGTACATAGACACTCTGTTGCGCAAGGATGCCAACATCATATTCGTAAGCGTTTGCTGGAACTGGGGCGCTGTGCGAGGTGGAAGACCCTGCAATGGGATACATCGGGCCACTGTACGGCTGGTGGTAAGGATTGACATCGTAAGCTGACTGCTGTTGGCTGTATTGCGAGTAGTATTGCGACGAATCCATGTCTGAGAACGACGACAGCTTGGTGGTATTGGTATAGTCTTGTAATAATTACGTAATATAACACAAAACAATTCACTCCAATATCAACATGATCAAACAGAGGCGATTCTAGTGGATACACAAGACCAGGTCCTGCTTGCTGTTGCAGGCGTTTCTCAAGATACTTCGAGGTAAGTTCTGTGTCTGATCCCATTTTATGGACCCTTCATGCCAAGGAGTGCTTGTTGTGGCTATTTTTCTCTCGTCTCGCGTCTTTCGGGATGGATGGTCAACTGTACATTAGGATGATGACCTGGCTCACTGATCCATCTTCCCTAGATGCCGTTCGTCAAAAAGGTCAAGACAGACGCCTACTTTTCGCGTTTCCAGGTCAAGTACCGTCGCCGCAGAGAGGGCAAAACCGACTGTCAGCTGCCGTCTTGATTATACACCCCCGTCCTGACTGTGCTTTAGACTACGCCCGTAGACGACTTGTTGCACAAGCAAAGAACAAATAGTATGCATCCCCTTTACTGTTACGCTCGCACATCTCATCTCGTCTCAGCAATGCCCCAAAATACCGTCTCGTCGTCCGTTTCACCAACAAGGAGATCATCGTCCAAATTGTCTACGCGCGTCTGCAGGGTGATTTCGTCCTCACTGCTGCCCGCTCGAAAGAGCTCCCAAGATACGGCATCAACCACGGTCTGACCAACTGGACGGCCGGTAAGGTTCTCGGGCTGACTGGCAGGAATCGTGTTCTGATGACTTGCAGCTTATGCAACGGGTCTGCTCTGCGCTCGCCGTGCGTTGACTAAGCTTGGCCTTGCGGATAAATACGAGGGTGTTACCGAACCCGATGGCACGTTAACATTGACGGAAGCTCTCGACGACGAAGACGCTCCTCGCCCCTTCAAGTGCTACCTTGATGTCGGCTTGAAGCGTACTTCGACAGGTCACCGTGTGTTCGGAGCCATGAAGGGTGCAAGTGACGGTGGTATCTTCATCCCCCATTCCGAAAGACGTTTCCCTGGTTACGATCCAGAGAGCAAGCAGCTTGACGCTGAAGTGCTGAAAAAGTACATCTTTGGTGGTCACGTTGCAGAATACATGGAATCCCTAGAAGAGGAAGACGACGAACGGTAAGTACTACTTGCCTAAGAGGATGCAAGACCTTTCAACTCCTTGTTACTCGTCAGATTCAAGAAACAGTTTTCCTCGTACCTCGCAGATGGTATCGGATCCGAAGACATCGAGGAGATCTATACTAATGCGTACGCCGCTATTCGGGAGGACCCCACGTTCACACCCACCGAGAAGACGACAGATTGGAAGGCAGAATCACTCAAGTACAAGAAACAAAGACTCACCAACGAGCAGCGCAAAGCTGCTATTCAGGCCAAAATCGAGGCTTTCCAAGCATCTGGTGGGGAGCCAGCTGAAGAGGACGAGGACGAGGACGAGTAGGACATTTGTATCAGATTTCGTCTATTCTTCTGTCTCTACACATGCTTTAAAACGATCATTATGCCATGCGCGTGTCCAACATATGTCTAGGCACCAATATATGTCGTCGAATTCGCATTATACTATGATACAGCCACAATTTTTTCCAAGATTCCCAACTGCCACGATATCAAAGAAATCGGTTGATCAGGGGAGTAAGTATCTACGTGCGACATCTGATTCCCGCTCCCCCGACCTATTCGGTAGGCCGAAGCGCATATGGCAAAATCGTCAGTAAATGACACGCTGAAATTCCTATAACTTCTAGTCAGTATCCGCAGGTTGTGCTAAGTATTTGCGATCAAACTGACACGATACACCCTTCCCATCTTCCAATCGTCTTGCCGCTGACCATGTCAACGAACCAGGTGCCTCCAAATCGTTCGCTATACTGGCTGCCAGATTCGCAAAGCTTAGTGAGCAGGCACTTCTCCACTTCATCCGAGAGCAGCTGACTGAGCTGCGGAACGGATGTAATGGATAATGTTGCCTGCGGAAGATGCGCGATCAGAGAGGATGGCGACAGGAAGGTCAAGCGCAGTGTCTGCCTGATTGCAAGGGTTAGTCGACCCATCGACCGAAAGGAACATAGTCACCTCTCGTCGATGCGCAAAAGGGCTTCACCTCCGATTCTCTTCGAGACGGATTCACCTGTCAATCGACGCTGCAGACTTTGACCAGTCTCCCCCACAGGATTAAACCTGAGCGTGCATGGCACCCCGGCATGCGTCAATGCAGACACCATTTTGTCAAGTTCAGTCTTGATCCTGATGCAGAACTGTTGGAACTGCAACAGGTCGATGATAGGTTGAAGCAACTCAAAAGTTGGCTGAACATGAGCTACTATGGGTTGCCGGTCAGATCCTGGAGCCGATACGCGCTTGGACTTGTCGCTGGTATGCATAGCTAATAGGAGAGCTTGCAACATCCCATGTATCAGATCGCATGTAGCTGAGAGTGTTTTAGTGCCACAAGGTATTTCACGGAAGTTTGCGTCGATATCCACCTACATCTCTATGAATCAAAGTGATCTATGGCTGTCTGGGACGCACCATCTCGAACCGTAACTCAATGCCATGATCCACGTCTATGACAATTATACGCTCGGCAACTCGAGCAGATGAGGTAGGGAGGCTGCTCGCTTCCTTAATTAAGATGGAAAATATCTCTTCGTCCACGATTTCTCTTTGAGCGCCTGTGAGAGATTCCTCCAATGAGAGGTTTTCGGGAGGTCTGACCGAGTTGTGGGCAGTGTGAGTTACACCAGTCGAATCCACGATAGCCAGCGAAATTCGCAGGCGGGCTGATTGACGATGAGGGAACACGAGCATGCTCGTTTCCGTCTCAGACAAATGAGCTACAGCCTTTCTTTGAATATGCTTTGGGGCTAAGAGCTCATGTCAAACACGGCTGACTCATCCAGCTGCAATGGTGCACCTACATTCCTCTAGACCAAACGATATCAAGAAATCTTTGGACGTTTTGTCTGCGCCCTTTCCCGACGGTGCCCAAACGGGTAATGGGGCAGGGACAAGACTCCAGTTCGCTTTTCTGATTTTAAGTGCATCTACCCAATACTTTTCACTGTGTAAACGGCTTGTCTCCAGTCTGGATGCAGCTTGTTTGAACACATCCACGGCTTTTCTGAGCGCTTCGTCTTTACCACTGATGGTCAGCTGTGCATTGAATGCATCGACCGAGTTGATGGCTGGTGGTTTAGACACCATGCTAGCGGTCAGAGAAGTTGGGGGTAAGGAAGGCACGGGAGAAGGCTGGTTTGGTGTTGTAGACGATAAAAGGAAGGACAGAAGATCCCTGGCTTGTGTCATTTCTCCTAGAGCAACACTGAGCTTTCGTGTGAA
>JBBPJY010000048.1:10285-20959 GCA_038088975.1 Xerocomus cyaneibrunnescens
AGCAAAAGGTGCTAACAACTTCTTATCGCAAGGAGGCGTACTTATACCGTGTTTCCAGTGCGATCGTCAGATTCCTTGCTCTCATGTACGATTTCTCGTAAGCTTGTAACACGGCAACGTTACTGATGAGCAACCGTAGTGTATTGCTCGCAAGGTTCCTGAACTTTGTAAAGCATATACGCCCGGCAAGACAGACCAAGATCTCAGCGCGCGACTGGCAAGGCTCGAACATATTATCGAGCTTGCGCTACCTCAGTACTTCCATAGTCCTACATCATCACCCGCTGGACTTTTAGATAGGCACAACTTCGCCGGTTCTGATGGCCTAGATGAAGACAACCGCTCTATCACCGACGAACAGGATCCTAGCGGAGGCACTTTCCAGAGCGGAAAGTGGTACGGCAACAGTGCCTCGGGAAGTGTTGCTCCGGCCTCCGTATTGGAGCAAGTGAATGTTTTAATAGTTTTCCTTATCTTTGGATCTAACGTGTGTTCTGTTAGCTGGCAAACGTCGTAGTTGCCAGTTCTCATCAAGAGCAGTGGGACCCTGCCCACCATGAGGCTGCTCACGCATCTACAGCGCAAAATGGGACCCACGGCATGGACAATAAAACAACTCTTGCGACCCCCGCTCTTATAGAATCTGTGCGACAAGATTCTGAACCATCCGCTGTTGATAACCTGAAGAGTCTGGTGCAAGAATGTGGTGTATCACCACATAAAATATCGGAGTTGCTCCAAGAGCTTCCTCCTCAGCGATTCTCGGATATGCTTATTGATCATTATTTTGCAGCTATGTGAGCGCAATCCATCCCGGAATCGTTGTCTGAAAACCAGATTGACCTTCTCACAGAAATTGGACAAGGTACCCCCTTTGTGAAAAAGACTTTCGTGCCGCGTATACTTCTCTTTGTGCGAATGGTGTAGGAGCGAACACCAATGATGCACGCTTTTTGCCCCTTCTATTCGTCGTACTCGCAATTTCCGTGCGACTTGCGCCGGAACATCTTGCAGGTGATTTACGTACGAGGAGGGTCACCTCGCTCAGGTATTACTGGTCATGTATGCTCCGCCTCTTCGTCTCTTTTCCGAGCTGACACCTTGAGGAGCACGACGATCCCTTCTCATCGCGGCAGCAATTCAGCCAGATTCGCTGGACATTGTCCTCACTCGCTTGTTGGTGAGTCACCGGCTGTTAACTCCCGCAAGGTCTGTTTCAATTTGTTCACAGAGCGCTCGATTTTTGACGTTTGACCGTCGAATTACGGAATGTTGGAGCCAACTTGGTGCAGCTGTGCGAACTGCACAAGCCCTCGGCTTGCATCGAGATGCCGCGCCCAGGGTTAGTTCAATCTTTCATGACGCCTTTCTTGTTCTAAAATCTTGCAGGGACTAGATCCGGCCCAGGTTGAAAATCGTAGACGTATCTGGTCAGGTTTCTTGACTATCTGCTGGTGCACAACGTTAACAATCTTATAGGTCATATCTGTATCATGCCGATCGTTCTTATGCCCTTGTGCTCGGTCGACCTAATGCGATCCAAGATGATTATACATGCACTTTACCTCCCCTCAACATCGATGAGGATCTCTCTCCTGCTACAATTCGTAGTCCGCCCCCTCTGACGAGTCCCACGGGTATGACTTTTGTCATCCTTCGTCACCAACTAGCTTCGGTCATCGGCCGAATGGTTCATCACTTCCAGAAAGTTCACACCCCTGGTCACTACTCCGACGTCCTTGCCCTTGATGATGACCTCTTAAAATTTGTTTCTGGTCTACCACCCCACTTTGCATTGGAGCCAGACACCTCCTTGGACGAGAAAATGCAATTCATACCCGTCCACCGATTCCTGCTCATTACAGAGATCCTCTTTGTGAGGGTTAGCTTACATCGTCCGTATTTGCTTCGTAAGCTGAGCAGCGATCGCTACTTGCGATCACGAGTTGCATGTTTCGAGTCTGCCATGAAGGACTTCGAGGTTCGCAAGGCTTTCCGTGAGAAAATGCCCAAGGAGGCCCGCGAATCTCTCCATAATGCATATAGGGAGTTTCAAACAGCGATGATCAGTGGTATATATCTCGTTCTACACCCACGTGGGAAGGACGCAGGTATGATGCACACTATTCTCGATGTCTTTCTCAAGGATCACGAGGGTGTCCGCGAAATGGATGAGACTACTCGTCGGGAGCTCAAGATCATCGAATTCCTGAAGAGTCGTGCTCTTCAGATCGCGGAAAATACAGCACAAAATACAGATCAGGATTCGCGCACAGCGATTGACTCCCAGCTGTCCACCACACCAGTAACTTCGTATCATACACAGTCCCCATTCTCTTCTATCTTGGCGACCACGCCAGGTTCTGCGTCTCCTCATCTATACCCAGCCTCACCCTTTTTGCAATCTCGCGTTGTACAACGTCTACAGCAGAGTGCCACCACCGACGGAGCACTTAATTCACCTGTGGGCACAAACAGCCCGAGTGGAGATGAGGAATCTGCTGCCCAGTCATTACTGGATCATTGGTGCAGTACGTTCAATGATGGTACAGTCGATGGACCAACTGGAATGCCTGCACTCTCCTGGGGCGGGCCGGGTGGCGCGGATTTCACTGGTTGGGTAGGCGCCGGTGCCAATATGCCACTAGCCATTGACCCGAACCTGATGCCAACATCCGATGGCGATTGGAGTTACTGGGAGAATCTTGTTAGTCAGATCAAAACTGGGCCTCCCTTGTAGATGCCAGGAATAGACATGTGTAACGAAGCAGGCTTCGAGTTTCACGGCCCAGCGGAGGTATTTATTATATGAACTTCGCTTTGATGTATGTACTTGCTATCCGGTCATATCATACCGTAGGAGTTCTCTCTCCGAATATGATCCGTTCTATCCCCTTCTTACAGCGTATTTACTACTTCCCTGGACTGCCACGAAGTCACCCAACTTGAAGATGGAGTGCCTTCTAATGATTCGGCTACTCCGGATCTTGGTGTGGGACATGTATTAACCATGTAATGTTCGACAGCTTCAAACTCAATTCATCGCCAACCAGCAAGCAACGCAGTCTTACCCTTGCCCGTCGCAACGATCGTATTCAAGTTTGTTACACTTCATATACGACACACCAAGTTTGGCAGTCATCGCATTACCCTGCATGATAATTAAGAGTACGGTAGTACATGGGGCATTATTATGGGCCACAACCAGACCAACGTAACGTTATCCTCTACTGTAGTACTAACCAGGTTCGAGCATCCACTTGCTAATCTTGGCTCCTGATACCACCGGCTCAAACTCGTACCCTATATCTGTCAGGCAGTCTTGTAACGTAACCTTTTTGACGACGTACTTCTGCGATGCCTGAGTGTTGATTGGCTGGCCCCGTACCAAAGAAGGGAATTACCCGATGGATACCATATTTGGGGTGGTGTCATTCACCCTGGAGCGTGAAAGGTACACTCACATGATATCGCGATTGGCGGGCTCTGGCTGCCCCTGGTTATTAGTTGCATCCAAGTTAGTAGTATGTCTGTCTAATCAGCATCCGATGCCGGCGGGACCGTCGATGCACACGCTAGGTACGGCCCGGCTACAGAGTCGTTGTCTCAAGGCTTCCAAGACCGCATCTCGTTACGACGGACTCGGCATTCTTTTATGTGTTCGATACTTTTCCACTCGTTGTCGCCACTTGCGTGTATGTATTGTTCTGGCAAGGGTGGCTCATCAAAAAATAGGTCGGAGATGGCTCATGTTGAACTGAAGCCGCATCCGGGTCTGAGTAGCTGTAATCAACTCTCTCTCCTAGGCAGATCAGATTATTTCTAGATTTTTGTTTGTAGAGCTTCATCTTGGTCCAGATTCAGAACCGTCCAAATCCCCATGTGGCCTGCGCAGTTCCGTCGGCTCACAGCCTACATGTCTCCGGATTTCAGTTGCCGTTTCGGACAACTATTTTTGCCGCTCTGCGTGGGTTGGTACGTGGTGCGATCCAAGACAAAACTCACTGACCTTCGTACCTTGTGTGTTCAGGTAGTTTAACCACCAATGAAGGATATTCCAATGCACGCGTGGAGTGTGATGAGCATATCGAGTGTTGATCGCCCCAAATATCCGACACCTGGATTCGGCTACTTCATTAGACTACATTTTTCACACAGCGTGGAGTTGCAATTCTGCCGCACAATCCATTTATCATTGCTCGAGACTTGCAGTGCGTGATCGTCAGAAGGAGGTTGAGTAATCCCAAGAGAAAAGGAAAGAGGATTAGCAGCTTTCTTGTGATTAATATTAGCCATTTCGCCGATGAGACTATCCAGATAAGGGTAGAAAGGGCGCGCATTGTGCTGTTCGGACAGTACCGGTAGTGGGACGCGAAATCGGAGTGAGCCACTAGGTGGAGGTCGCTTCACTTATTCCTTGGTCACCGTTCCCGACAAATCGCTTGGTAAGTGGATTGGTACGGGGAATGAGTCAAGGGATGGGGGTGCAACAGCCAATCGAAAACCTACAGGAACAACATACTGTTTGAACAGTTTTTCGGGCGCAAGGATGCGAGTCTGGCACTGCCAGATGACAAACAAATGCCAGAATCGTGCTGTAGCAGCGAGAAGTGAAAGGACATCTAGTTCAAGTTAGCACAGCAGATGGTAGTCTCCAATCAGTGCATCCTTGTGTCTTCCAAGTGTCAGTTCTAACCTCTGGGGTGCTCACAGTGCCGTGCTAACAGCAGGACAGACAAGTGATGACTCATGCCAAACCGTCGGCGTTTGAAACTTGGTCGTCATAGTTAACATGAAGCACCAGCAGTAACTGATGACCCACTTTTAACTGGGAACAACCCCGTCCAGTACAACAAAACGATCTCATATCCTATGAATTGTAACAAGAAACTCAGCCCTGGAAGATAATGCATTAGTCAAGTAGAGAGCACTTAGACAACGAGGGCATCAATGCTTTGCAAGTTCAACCCTGGTCTTGTACTCACGAACCCATGCACGACGCGTTAATTCAAAACTCAGTTGGCCATTCTGCAACACAAGAACTTCATTTGTGCCGGGTATTCGGTCGTAATACGTGTTCACACTTCATTGGAAGAAGTCACATTACCAATTCGCTCATTTCTTTGTCCTCTTTCAGCATATCGCAATGATATATCGTGTCTAGGCTCTGCTACATTACTACAATAATTGGGCAACTCAGCAAAAGTTGAGGATTCAATCCGCCTAAAGAGTGAGTAGCGTCGTCCTGCAGCCCTTTCCGCTGTGTTGATTGCATTATCTGGGTCAAAAGATCGTGACTCTTGTTGAGCTGCCCTTCTAGTTTGTGTCGAGGAGTATGTCGACATCCCCAGCTCGCCTCCAGCCTGTGGAATGTCGATTAAGGTGCAAATATCTCGTCGACTGTTACGCGATGTGAAGGGCTGATGAAAAGGGTGAATACAAACGATGGTGATGGTAGGATAACATGTCAACTGAGGTGAGGTGACTTGAAAATTTGCCGACGGATTTCAGTAGGCAAAGGGGACTTGTCGATGGGACTTCTTGCCGATCTCAGTTGGATGGGACTTGTCGATGGCGACCAGTTTGAATGTTTTGGCATCTTTGCACGTGTCAATCTGAAGGAGAAAAGGAGGGGGTACGTGTGGCATTACCGGAGACCCACATGGCTAGTAACAGTGGCGTTGTTTACTAACTGGATCCTTCACACACCAACAGCTTTCGATCTCCACGTCCATGATTGCTCAAGATAGTACAAGATCATGAAGAGAGATCCGACGGAAGTACACCAGTGCGTCATACTTGCTTACGTGCGTCCACACCAGCGGCGCAACTGAGGTATGCATATAACATGGGCTTCAGCCGTGTGTAAGACTCGCTCTTACCCTTCTTCAACAATAGTCATGGTAGGACACTGTTGTCCTGTCAAAAGCGTCTTGGGCTACATCGCAATCTTTGCTCTCATGACGCTACCTACAGAGAGCCAAACTATCGTCGGACCGCCAGCAAACCCGTTCTTGGACCCAAAGGATGATGCATACAATCCACTCAGATATATCACGTCAAACACTTTGACGTCCGTTGTGTTTAGTAAATCAAGGATACTCAAGGCGTGGGCCTCCACTAATTAGAAGCAACCTAGCGCTCGTCATACTGATCACACTCGTTCAGACGTTTTACATCTTCCGATATGGTGCAAGGTGGATGCTTCCTATGGTCATCGGAGGATACAGTGAGTATCTCTACGACGCAGTGGTGTAGCTCTAACCAACGAATAGCCTACGCGGTGGGGTTTGGGTGTCGGTTTGGATTGCATTACCATCCTGACTCCAAGGGAATATATATTGCTGAGTATCTGTTCATCGTGTTATCCGTATGTTCCTTTGTGTTCTTTTTATCTTTGCTCATCAAATGCTGTATAGCCCTGTGCATTTATTGCAGCGAACTATGTCTTGTTAGGACGACTAGCGACGCATACTTCATGTTCTGCGCATGTTCTACTACCCGTACAGAAATTGACACTCATCTTCGTCTCCTCGGATGTCGCAACATTCCTGATTCAAGCCACTGGAGGAGGAATGAGCGTTGCTCACAATCCAACTCAGCAGCAAACAGGCTCGCATGTATGCTCATTGCTACGAGCTCCTGGGATATTTCTGAATTCAGTTTTGAAAAGATCTTCCTTGCTGGTCTGGTGCTGCAACTGGTGTCGTTTGCTCTATTTAGCGGAATATACATCCGCTTTTTGTACCGGGTATATACCCAGGAACGTAACATATGGGAGCGTGACAAGACAGAGCCATGGTATCACGACTGGCGGGCTCTGGCCACCGCACTGGTTATCAGTTGCATTGGCATTACCGTAAGTATTCAGTTTGATTGATGTTTAACACTGGCACGACTGATGTATGTGCTAGATACGGTCTGGTTACAGAGTTGCTGAGCTGTCTCAAGGCTTCCAAGGCCGTCTCGCTACAACAGAGGCATTTTTTTATGCTCTCGACACCCTTCCACTCATTGTTGCCACCTCTGTATACGTCTTCTTCTGGCCAGGGTGGTTTATCAAAGACGAGATGAAGATAGTACATGACGAACCGAAGCTTTCCAAGTCGCTATGATTCATTCTTCGCAAGGCGGATCAAGCTAAATTAGAGTTAATCGTTTTTAGATCCCTTGTTCATGGAGTGGTATCGTGTCACTCTAGTGAAGAACTTTATGATCCAGAACTGCCAATGTGACTTGGGCAGCTCCGTCAGATTACAACCTATTCATCCCGATTCAAGTCATCGTGCTGTGACTGCCTGCCACCTCCTTGCTACGGCCGTTCCTGCGTGATTGAGCTGGCGCAAGTGAGGCCTGAATTAAGTGCTTTCGTTCAAAATGGCTGACTCTTATCTCGCGCACTTGATAGTTTTGCCTCTATAAGAAGCCTTGCTAGGGGACAGGACTAGATCGACAGAGATGGGCCAGTGACTAATCTCCCCAAGCAAGACCTAATAAATTGAAACATAGAATCAATTTGATCATTCGCACCGGTGCATCGATTACACCTTCCGATGTGAAGACATGGTATGCTCTCCCCCTCATAGGCATACCCAGGATGTGAGATGGCAGAGTTTCTCGATGAAAAGGCTGCAGTGAACGATGTGTAGAAAATAGCTAGTCGAAGGGGTTACTAGAACTGGTTGAGAGCTGAGAACTATTGACAAGGGGTTGTGGCACCTAAACTCGAAGGGTCCCAATCAAACCCAAACCATAATGCCTTCGGCCCGAAGGACCGAATGTGCCGTGTGGCCAAGGTGGACGAATAAGGAAGGGCCCGAATTCCTTTTTAGGATTGATTTGGTACCCTCTACTCCCTAGTGTCCATGCAGTCGATCAACCGGTTTCTGTACGGACCAACTCCAGAAGAAAAGGTACGAGCATGGCAGGGTAAGTTACGTGCGGAGAGTCGACAGTTGGATAGAGAGATGAGACAGGTCAGTCTCATAGTTGCTACACATCTCGACAAGGGTTCATTCAGGATCCACATCACAGCTTGACGCGGCTACTGCCAAGGCGCGACTAACGGTGAAGCAACTCGCGACAAAGGGAGACGTCAAGTCTGCGCGAATACTTGCCAGGGAAGTCGTAAGAAGCAACAAACAGAAGGATCGATTATCGGTTAGTAAGGCGCGCTTGGGTTCGATTGGGACGCAGCTGACGCAGCAACTTGGTGAGCGGCATGTGCATGAATTCGGGTCCGATCTTAAATTTTTCTTAGCATTGTTGAAAGTCACCGGCTCGCTGCAGAAATCCACCGAGATTATGAAGCTCTCAAATTCGCTCATCAGGCTTCCGCAGATTGGTCGGGTCATGCGAGAGATGAGCATGGAGATGACGAAGGTGTGATGCTTTCTACATCTAAACTACAGGTACTTAATTGGCTGCGCAGGCTGGTATAATGGAGGAGATGCTCGAAGATACTCTGGAGATGGATGAAGAGGAAGACATAGAGGAAGAAGCGGACGCAGAAGTAGACAAAGTATTGTTTGAGCTTACCAATGGCAAGCTTGGGCAAGCGGGCACTGTTGGGGAAGAATTACCAGTAAGTCTAGCAATGCTCTCTGCTGTGATTATCTGTTGACTTGAACAACTTGAGTCTACGCAAGACCGGTTGCAGGAGGAGGAGATGGAGAAGACGATGGAACAGTATCGGCAACAGCTGGATGGACTATTGAGCGGCTAACGTTTTCTGAATACATACCTTACATTCAGCTCATAAGTGGATACTAGCAGCGTCACCGTCTATCTCATGTATTATTACTATGCTTTCAATGGATTGACTCATGGTAGCATAGCGGCTTAGTGACATGCGATACTTTCCTCAAATAGACATTGCAGATATCTCAAGGACTTTCCACGTGAGTCAAGTCCGTGTATACCCGGTGCCCGGTCTCGGACTTTTCGTTCGCACTTTCTTTTTTTGCACCTTTTCACTCTTTGCAGTCTTGAAAAAATGCTGGCCCAGAGGTCGCTCACTGGTTTTGCGAAGAGACACTCCCAGGTAGAGGTCAACTTCCTCCTGGCACAGAAATGGTCGTCCTTACGTTGTTCCCAGTCGTTCAGGCGGTATGCGTCTGCGGCTCCAACGAGTGCCTTTGCTGGGCACAAGGGTAGTCATGTGAGCAATACCCACCAGAGTCCTTTACACATCATTCAACGTTGTCCAGGGAAAGTACACGGTGACCTTGATTCCGGGTGACGGTCGGGCTTTGAGCATACAACTGTAGGGTGATGCATTGACTCAGCTCCAGGTATTGGCCCAGAAATCAGTGAATCGATCAAGGCTATCTACTCTGCTGCCAATGTATGCCCATATGACGTGTGTGCTCCGGATGCTCAACATGAGAATAGGTCCCTATCGAATGGGAGGAAGTCAGTGTCACGCCAGTATCAAAGGGCGGCAAAACTGTTATCCCAGATGCAGCAATCAATTCGGTCAGGAGGAACACTGTCGCATTGAAAGGTGTGTCGGTTAGAGGTATCAGAATTCTCAGAGACTCAGTCTGTTCAAGGTCCCCTTGCAACACCAAGTAAGCTTAACTTTGGCGATGATTTTCATATATAAATTTACTTCGCACCAAGTTGGCAAGGGTCATGTTTCCCTCAACTTGACACTCCGCAGGACGTTCAATCTTTTTGCCAACGTTCGGCCGTGTGTCTCAATCAAGGGCTTCAAGACACCTTACGACGATGTCAACACCGTTCTCATTCGTGAAAACACGGAAGGTGAATACTCGGGTATTGAACACGAAGTATGCTATCCGATACTCGAGGGTGCTTCCTATTTACGTGGACATTACAGATTGTCGATGGAGTTGTTCAGTCCATCAAACTCATTACTTACGATGCATCAGAGCGGGTGGCTCGATACGCGTTCCACTACGCGCAAGCCCATGGGAGAAAAAGAGTGACCGCGGTACACAAGGCTAACATCATGTAAGCCAAGACAAGAACGTGTGTTAAAATCACGTATTAATATTAGCAGGAAAATGTCGGACGGTATGTTCCTGTCGGCTTGTCGCCAAGTGTCGAAAGATTTCCCGGATATCTCATATGATGAGGATCTATTGGATCGAGTCTGCCTGCAGGTGCGCCGTGTTGCATGGAAGATGAATGGCAGTCGGGTGATCCTTGGAATAGATTGTGCAAAATCCCGAGCCATATTCTAACCGCGTTATGGTGATGCCTAACCTTTATGGTGATATTTTGTCGGATATGTGCGCAGGGCTGATTGGTGGTCTCGGTCTCACTCCTTCTGGCAATATTGGGCGGGTAGGCATGTTTTATACTTGAGCAACACCATTGCTGAGCTTGGCTAGGATGCATCCATTTTCGAGGCTGTGCATGGCTCCGCTCCTGATATCGCAGGTATGTACCATGTTCGTGAAATCTGGATGTCCGCTGAGAGTTGTCTATAGGAAAGGGATTAGCTAATCCGACGGCACTGTTGCTGTCTTCTTTGATGATGCTGAGGTGCGTTTATTTTCCGGTGCGATCGGTTGCCTAGTTGATCCGACGCCTCATTTCAGACACATGAACCTGAATGTGCATGCAGCGAAGATCGAGAAGGCAACTCTCGATGTGAGTAGCGATTGTCCTGTACAACCTCTGAGATATTGATGCTTCGACTCA
>JBBPJY010000048.1:21059-41577 GCA_038088975.1 Xerocomus cyaneibrunnescens
CAGACGATCGCGGAGGGAAAGACGATTACGGGGGACCTTGGTGGTAGGGCAACCACGAAAGAGTACACTGCCGCAATCATTGATAAGCTGACCGGTGCATGAAGACTTGGTAGAAATAGACTGTCTGGAATATACTGATCAACGGCAGTGCTGGAGCCAATTATTTGAGTTGTAGCACGGACCGGACCTACTTGGCTGCGCTTGCGGTAACCAGTGTTGACCGTGGGAAATATCGACTAGGAAAACGGGAGAGAACACTGCTCACGACGTTCTTCGCGACGACACCTAGTAAAATCTCATCCACGCCTGCACGCGGCATTCACCTCCATATTCCCCTCACACGCCCTACAGGGCAAGCCTTTCAGTATACAGCCACTTTCTTACTATCAGGTATCCTTCGTTTACCATCTGATTTCGTCCTCATCGCCCACGTTGACCTTGTCAGACACTCATAAAACTCTCGTATAAACTGTAACGCTACGAACGAAATGACAGACGAACCAACACTCAACCAAGCCAGGGACGACTCCAAAAAGTCGACCTCGACCCCCAGTATCCCACGCGGATCCAAGAGGACTCCTTCGAACGCCAGACCCTCTTCCGCTGCGGGGAATCTTCCAGGCGCTCCAAGGCCCTCTTCTAGAGCCGGGAACAAGAAGCCCACTACCCCTGCGCCTGGCGGTGCAGAGTCCGGTTCCGAATCTAACAAGAGGTCGGCAGAGGCTAAGAAGACTGACCAGCCTCGTAACAAGAGCCAGAGCGGTGGTGGTCAACGTAATGGAAATCATCGCAACCGCCAGCCCTCGTCTTCGCAGGCGAATCGGAGCAGTGCTGCCAAGGATCGGATTTCGATGGGTCAATCTTCTTCTCCAGCGCCTGCCTCTGCCTCGGAGTCCAGTGATGCGTTGTCCTCACTCCAGCGCGTCATTGCTGATCTCAAAACGACTCCGAACCAAGTGTCTCCTCCCAATAACTCGCTTGCTGCCTCTATGCATGCACCACAAGTACAAGGCTCTAACCTGCCTGTAAACGCACCTGTTTTCCACCCCGGTGCCTCTACCTTCCCTTCTACACTGTCAGATGCTGCCCGGCATCGCAAGGCTGTATCCCTTGGTGCATCCACTCTTTCCGGAAATTTCAATTCATTTTCTCCTCACCTGGGTGCGATGATGGAAGATGTAGAGGATGGAGCGGCCATCCCCTTTGAAGAGGGTGAAATCCCCGAGAGTTTTTTCCCTGGTTCTGGTCATCAAGCTCGGTCCCAGTCTCAAAGTTTCATGGCTCCTCGTTTTGCCGCCTTGGCTGCCCAGCAAGAGCAGGATGTTCTTGGTCCCACCGGGCGTCCCCAGCTTGCACCGAACTTCATGTTTGGTGCTCGCCGACGCACAAGTTCTAACGTGCCTATGGGTCCCCTGAACGAAGAAGATGTTGGATTTCAGTTCCCACAGCAGCAGAATCCACCTTCTGAAGGTGTTCACGACCAGAACCACAGGAGGGCGGAGAACGACATCTCTGGCATTATGGCGGAGCAGGTATGCATAATTTGTCCCTTCACCTTTCTCTTGACTCATTGGTTCTAGATTGCTATTCAAAGCCAGATAGAGGCCCTTCAGCAACAGCAACAAGCGCTCTACCAGCAGCAATTAGCTTCTAATCAGGTTCTTTCTCTCCAAACTCCCGGCCTCGCACCCAATAGGCATAGACGCGTCCAAAGTACCCTCCCCGTAGGCATCACAGGGAACAACAACATCGCTGGTTTCACTCCCCCAATGGGCCAATTTAATTCGATGGCTAATCTAGGCGTCGCTCCCGACTCACAGCCAGCTGGCTTACCTCGTGGTCACGGAAGGAGACACAGCGTTAATGTCGTTAACAAATCCAGCACTTCCACCAACGTTGGTTCTGTTAGTTTCCCTTACAGTGGCCAGGACGGCTTCGAGGATGGTTTCGCTTCACCCTTCGGCGGCCATTCGCGCACGACATCCCGAGTTGATTCTAGCTGGAGGATTAGTGCGTATCGATTTCTGCTGAATTCCTGGTTCCTGACCTATTTGACACAGATGGCGGCGTGATTCAAGGGAATAACGCATTTGCTGCTGATCTCGCACAAGCCCAGGCTCAGTTGCAAAGTCTGCAACAGTTCCGTGCTGCTGCGGGTGGTCACCACCACAAGATGCCTTCGTTTTCTTTCCCGAACATGCTACCAAACATGATGGCCGCTAATATGATGGGCTTAGGCTTGGGAGGCGTGAGCCTGTTGCAGCAGCAACAGCAGCAACAACAACAGTTTCAGTCCCAGCTGCAGCAACAGTCTAGTCAGCCCCAGCGCAAGTCTTTGTTCGCTCCTTACCTTCCTCAAGCCTCTCTTCCACCTCTCTTGGCCGCTGGGAAACTAGTTGTAGGCATCCTCCGCGTCAACAAGCGCAACAGGTCGGACGCGTATGTTGCCACTGAGGTCTTGGATGCCGATATCTACATTTGCGGTTCCAAAGATCGTAATCGTGCCTTGGAGGGCGATATCGTCGCTGTCGAGCTCCTTGACGTCGACGAAGTGTGGGAGACCAAGAAGGAGAAGGAAGAGAAGAAGCGCAAGAAGGAAGAAAACTCTGCCTACGACTTGAAGACCAGCGCGGGTCGCAAGGATGACAAGAAGAAGGATGACGTCGAGGTTGAAGGCCAGGGCTTGATGTTGTTTGAAGATGAAGAGTATGCTGAGTTTAACAATGTATTTTAACATCTCACTCACGTATGTTCTACAGGGTCACGGACGAGGTCAAGCCGCAGTTTGCTGGACATGTTGTGGCAGTTGTCGAACGCATGCCTGGACAACTCTTTTCTGGGACACTAGGTCTTCTACGTCCATCTTCTGCTGCCACTAAAGAGAAGCAGGAAGCCGAGCGCCGAGAACGGGAGGGTGATCGTGGGGATGAACCACGACGTGGACCGATTGAGCGTCCCAAGATCGTCTGGTTCAAGCCGACTGACAAGCGTGTACCCCTGATTGCCATCCCCACTGAACAATCCCCTGCAGACTTCGTTCAGAACCCTGAGGTATATGCTAATAGGCTGTTTGTTGCTTGTATCAAGCGTCACGTGCGTCCTTCAGGACCTCGACCCCTGCTTTTATTGATCTGCTGTGTAGCCTATCTCTTCTCTCCATCCTTTTGGTACTCTAGCTGAGGAGCTTGGTCCTATTGGTGATATCGAAGTTGAGACCAGTGCTTTGCTGAAAGATTGCAACTTTCCTACTGAAGAATTCTCCGAGAGTGTTCTCAAATGCTTGCCTCCCACTCCTTGGACGTACGTTGTTCGTTCCCTACCCTTGGTTTTCTGTTCACATCGTACACTAGTGTTCCTGAGAGGGAATACGAAGTCCGCAAGGACCTGCGCCAGGAACGGATTTTCACTATCGATCCTAGCTCGGCTAAAGACTTGGATGATGCCTTGTCCCTCAAGATGAATGATGATGGCACTTACGATGTCGGAATTCACATTTCAGACGTATCCTACTTCGTGAAACCCAACACTGCGCTTGATCGTGATGCTCGCAAGCGAGCTACAAGTGTATACCTCGTTCAGAGAGCAGTGCCGATGTTGCCCCCTACACTGAGTGACGAGGTCTGCAGTCTTGTTCCTGGTGCCGAACGTCTCACTTTCTCTGCTATCTTTACGATGACAATGGAAGGGAAGGTGATCAATAAGTGGTTTGGGAAGACGATTATTAAGTAAGTGGTCTCAGGTCTGCTTGTACCAGTGTGCTAAAACTGTTGGAAAGATCCGCCGCGAAGCTGTCTTACACTGACGCACAGAGAGCGATTGATGGACAGTTGTTAGGTGACCTCCATGTGTCATCGGAACACAGTGCATCAACGATCGAGGAAGATGTGAGAACACTGTATGGCATTGCCCGCCAACTTCGTGCCAAACGTCTTCAAGACGGTGCCTTGACTCTCACTTCTTCACGATTATCATTCACGTTGGACGAGAGCGGCCTCCCCACGGATTGCACACAAGGCGAACGCAACGATGCCAATGATTTAGTCGAAGAGGTATGCGTTTTCTGAATTTTACTATCAGTGAAAGCTCAACCCATGGTCTAGTTCATGCTTTTGACCAATATCGCCATTGCTCAGCGCATTGCTGTTCATCTCCCTGAGCAAGCACTTCTCCGCAGACACGACTCGCCGATTGAAAGGCGTCTTAATGCTTTCACCGAGCGCGCCAAGCGTTTGGCTGTGGAGGTGGACACGTCAACTGCTGGGTCTATAATGAAATCCTTTGAGGCCATCACCAATCCTACTGCTCGGATGGTGCTCCAGTTACTGTCCGTTAAAGCCACCCAACGTGCCAAGTATTTCTGTGCCGGAATGCTGGACATCGCGAAGTATGGTCATTACTCCCTCAACGTTCCTCTCTACACACACTTCACTTCCCCTATTCGGCGTTACGCCGACATTTTGGTCCACCGCCAACTCGAATCTGTTCTCCAAGGCGGAAGTGAGTGGAATCACCCCATTGTTGTGGTCGAAACTAATTCCACAGCCGCAGCCGACCCAAAGTTTACCATGGATAGAGATGCTGTCGCGAAGATTGCTCAGCAATGCAACATGTATGTACCAGTATCACCGTGTTCAACTGCTTGCCGAATGTTTTTTAGTAAGCGAGATTCCGCGAGATTGGCGCAAGAGCAGTCTATCCATCTCTTTCTCTGCGTCTTCATCTCGGACTTGACTCACCGCTACGGACCTGTTATCCGGCAGGCCAAGGTTGTCAACGTGCTTGATGCTGCTTTCGACGTTCTGGTCCCGGAGTTTGGTATTGAAAAGAGAGTCCACGTGGACCAGATGCCAATTGATGCGAGTCTGTTGGTTCTGCGATTCTTTCGACTACTAATTATCCGTTTAGAACCACGTGTATGATGAGCACTCGCATACCCTTCAGATCTATTGGTCCGGCAAGGACGTCATCACTTGGCTTGCAGAGAATAGCGACGACGAACACTTGAAGAAGGTTAAACAGAATGCTGAGGCACACGCTACCAAGATGGAAGTAGCATCACGCTCTTTGCACGACGAAACCGCTCTTTTCGATGAGGACGACGCTGAGGAGGACGAGATAGTACTTGGCAGAGAGTGTGAAATTGTCAAAGAAGCAGAAACATCCAAACAGCGTCTCCTTTCCGCTGCCAAGGTCCAACCGGTGTTTGAGGGTTTGAGGACGACCCTGTCTGGTCACAAGATTCAGGACATCAGGGAGCTCATGACAGTTCCGGTATGTAGACACATCTTCTTTGAAGGTGCTATTAACCCAGTCTGCTAGGTGATCGTGACGGCCGACTTGACCAAGAGTCCCCCTGTCATTAAAGTGTATAGTGTGAACCCCTACGCTGAACCGAAGTGGGAGCAGAAGAAATAGGTTACCCACAAACCGTCCTCGGACCCCTCTCGGAGTGCGCCTGTTGTATGATAGTGTTGATGTTCCCCATGCTTTCGTTTTCCTTTCCTCTCCTTGATGCTGACTCATGACCTGTGTTCATGCGCCGGTTCTGTACGGGTATGTCTGAGATGTTTACATGTCGCTCGATTCCCTGGGGCTATTTTCCGTTTGATCAGTTTGCAACATATGCACTTGTCCTCTCCATGTTTTCATGTAGTACCTGTTATTCGCAACAGTGGATTTTCTTTCTTTATAGTATGGGTGTCAGTGCAGTCGACTTGCCAAGAAATCTGAAGAGTGGGACGCTGGCTAAAACAACAGTGCGAGTTGCTACGAGACTAGTGTTGTAATGTACGTATCGAGCGCAGAAAGACCGTGCCAGCACTACAGCCTAGATCCAACCTGGAGGGGGTGACCCCACCTCGTATTTAACACCCCTTCTTTGTCTGCCCCGTTTCCGGACGAGCACATCCTTGTTTTCTTGGAGCGACGAACCCGAGCTGGATTCGCGCACCGCAGGCTTGGGGGTACGGCTACCACTGTTGCCCTTTGACACCCGAAGCTCGGACGGCCGAGTGGGCGCCTCTTGGGGAGACGGGCATCGCTCAACGATCGTGTGGAACGACTGCGCCGACCCCGTCCGACCACGAGACGCGCCGCCTGCGGCGCTATGGACCGGTGGGGAAACATGCTGGGCCTTCTGTATTTCCTGACAGCACAGTTTTTCGAGCTCGGCGAGCCCGAGGTAAGTAGCCTCATCGCGCAGCTCGAGTAGGGACTCGAGGCGCGATGGCGACGTGGATCCGAGTTGTACCGCCCGCGGTAACGTCTCTGGGTATTCTGGTGTGCCTGGAAGGGATCGGAGGTAGGCTAGGACGTGCATGTAGCTGCCCGAGAGAGGAGAAAAGAAAATCAGGGGTGGTGAGAAGCACGGATCGACGTGGGCGACTTACGGAGCGCTCAGTCTATCGAGAAAAACGTGGATGCCAGTGGACCGAGGGGGACTGTCAGAAGAAGAAAGATGATCATGAAAGATGGAGCTAGCACCGTTGCTGTGCTGAGCCGACGATGTGTCGCTGGTATTGGAGCGTATCGATGCCGTTTCAGAGGCGGGCGACAGCAAGGAGGTGATGTGACGGGAGAGATGGGAAGGCCGAGAGACCAGGGACCGTAGCAAAATTCGGTAGGTGGTGGTGCATGTCTCCAGAGTGACGATGAGCTTGGAGGGGTCGATTGTGCCACCCGGAATTGGTGAAAGGAGGATAGCCTCAAAAGGAGGTTGTGGGGGAGTCAAGCTATTGTCAACCGGAGGGGTAAGCGTCAAACAAGAGGTGCGAGAGTGGGCCGCCACCAGGGCAGGCCCGGAAGAAGAAAGGTGAGACGGGGGAGATGGGGAACCTGACGAACGGGGAGGCGAAATGTGGTCCGGCAAAGTAATATTCGGCAGATTAGTACCAGACAGCCTTTCGGCGCCTTCTGTATCGGGAATACCGGGCAATGGTGGAAGAGGAGGGCTGTGCGGGCGCGGATGCCCGCTTTCATTTTTCTCTATATTATGTGACGAGACATCCTGGCGCTTCATCCCAACCTCACTTGCACGGCTGGATCTGTGGGCTGAGCCGAACAAGGCCTCTTGAGGCGTGCGCACAATCGTTGCGCCCGAGCCGAGTGGTCCACTGCGGTATACAATCAATTGGTCCAGGGAGTTGCCTATTCTTGGCTCAAATATTTGAGCTGGCTTGTAGGTGGCATGCGGTGCAGAATGAGTAGAGGTGGAAGAGTAACGATTGCCGAGCCATGCCATCGGCTTGGACAGCGAGTGTTTATGACTGCGCGGGGGGGTGGTGGGTGGAGAAGCGAGGAGTTCTGGAGATGAAACGGGAGCCAGCTCCGAGTTGACAACATAGGAGACATGAGTGCGGGGCGGTGCCGGCGAGGGCTGAAGAGGCTTTGAAAGGATCATGGAGGAAAGAAGGACGAAAGTTGGCAGCAAGCGAGAATGCGGGAGCGCTGATGAAGGAAGGAGTGCATGATAGCTCGGACAATAGGCGGACAAGAACTCGCAGACAAGCCTCGCAAACGACCACACCTTCCTAATTCGGGTTACAATGAACCCCCACAATGACCTCGGGCACAGAGTGGCCCGCAGCGACCGTCCAATACCGACTCAACCTGGCACACGCGTTGCACTCCGTCTCCCCTGCTCTCTCCGCACTCCATGCATCACGCGCTACAACAACTCACCCAGAAATCTCAGCGGTCTTACACCCCTCCCATTGTCCGAGATGCGGCACGTATCACTTTTCTGGTGACCATCCATCGACCCTCGTCGGTCCATCCACGAGGAAAAAGAAACGGAGACGCGCCCCGTCGCAGCATGCGAAAGTCCTTCAGAGACAGTGTCGTCTCTGCGGCTTTATCGATCCTTCTCCTGTGATAAACCAGTCATCAAATGATTCGCCCAAAATAAACACCGTGCCAGCCATCCAACGAACCAATGAAACCGGTCTGGAACCGCCTCCTGGTGACACTCCCACCGCAGGGACGGCCCAAACCACGCCTGCCCCACCGTCTCGCCCCAAACCTAGTCATACCAAAACATCGACTTTGAAGGACATGCTTGCCCGGGATCGTCAGAGGGAGGAGGCGAACTCTAAAAAGAAGAAGAAAGAAGGTCACGACGGGCTAGCGGCTTTCTTGAGGCAACTCTGACCGTTTCATCAGTATGCACTTTTACTTGCCCTCCTCTCTCCTTGTTTGAGCTCGCGTTGTTTACAATGTCAATGTAGCTATATTCTTCGTATGCAAAGTGACAGGATACAAAGGTCGAAGGACTAGCAATCTTTTACAGGAGCGTCGTACCCAAGTTGCTGGAGATCTTGCATGCAAAGCGTTGTGTCCATCTCCCCAGATTCGTCGAGATTGGAATATCTCGGTCCGCCGAGTCATGACCGTCACCGTAATTCTTGTCGCGACAAGACGGGAGCATCTGATTCGGGACCCACGTTGTCAATAACACTCCGTTGCCAGATGATTTGTGCAACAAGAACTCTTGTCCCCAGGAAGAACGTAGTCTGCTCAAGCACTCGACACGAGCATCTACCGGCTCTCAGACGGCCTCAACATCATGCATTAAACCCGTCATGTCGGCTCGCATCATCGCTACAACCTACGTGCCTCACTCCCACATAACCAAGATCAACATGATCCCCTGTTGACAATGGTTGGTAGTAGTCAAGAAAATAACCCCGGGTCATTCCCCTCTTACATCAGTGCTCTTCCCGACCACCTCACGCTCCCGCAGGGCCAGAAATGGCGATGTTCGATACACCATCGGCGAGGTCTTCAGCACGGTCATCAATCAGCCTCGTGACCTTTGAAGGAAAACGTTCCATCAACAAGATTGTCCTATCGCCAGTATTGTACCCACCTTTCCTATTGCGACTGTTCGCCCTGGGATAAAGGTCAATACGGGAACGATGACAGCATGCTCCTTCGTACCTTCGTCTCGCAGAGTGAAACGCCCGAGCTGCGGGTAGTCGACAAACCTCTCGATGCAAACTGGGAGGGGTGTCTCGACAAGGGCTACAATCTTCTGACCTGGACAATGCGTTCATTATGACAGCAAGGGTTGCAAGACAGTATCGCTCACCCTTCTTTGCGAATTGAGGCGGCTTCTTTGACTTACGCCCAGTTGCTTTGTCAAAGTAATGTAGCAGAGCCTGGACGCGATATATCAATGCCATGTAAGTGAAACGGAAGGAGATGAACGTACCGGTAGTGTGACTTCTTCTGACAATGTGTGGACATGCATAACGGCCGAATAACCAGCACAAATGATATTTTTGTGTTCCAAGATGGCCAATTGAGCTTCGAAGTGCCGCACTGCATGTACGGGGTTCCCTGGGCTTGTGAGGACGAAACCAGGGCTAATCTCCTCATCTTCCACTCCTCTCAATCTAACTCGTACGTTATCTCCGCACATGGCTGATGTTGTCTCCTCTTCCAGTTCATTGTATAATGCGGTGACTTCAACGTTAGCTTTGATGGGCATAAGAGTGAGGCTGTCTCCTTTGCGTATGTGACCTGACTCGATCTTTCCGACTGCGATCGCACCCATGTCCTTGTACTTTTCCGAGATGGGCATCATGAGTGGGGCGTTGAGCTTTCGATTGACCATGGGCATATGGTCAAGGTGGTCGAGCAGCGTTGGACCTCTTGAATAAGATCAGCATTTGACATTAGGCCGGAGAAGAAGGAAGGCAACACACTTCCACCAAGAGCACGTTGATGGGGGGATGGGTTCCTTGAGGTTTGTTCCAGCATAAGCAGATATAGGTATAAAGGAGACGTCCTTTGGATTGAAACCGGCGGATTTGATGAAGGGCACCAGCTTGTCTTTTATTTCGTTATAACGGGCCTGTTCCCAGTTGACGGTAACGTCGTCCATCTTGTTGATGACGACGACTACTTTTGCGACGCCGACGGTCTTTACCAGCATGACGTGCTCTCTTGTCTGACCACCTCTTTCGAAACCGGTCTCGAATTCGCCTTTGCGGGCCGAGATGACGAGGACGGCGACGTCTGCTTGGGCAGCCCCGGAGATCATGGAAGGAACATATGTTTTGTGCCCGGGAGCGTCGAGGATAGTGTAGCGACGACCATGGGTCTCAAAGTATCCGCGACCGACTTCGACAGTCTTTCCTTTGTTACGCTCTTGCGGGGTGGAATCGAGGGCCCAGCTGAGATACCACGTCTCTCTTCCTGCTTCCTTTGCTTCGTGTTCGTATTTCTCCATGGTCCGTTTGTCGACGGTGCCGGTGATATACAGCAGGTTACCGCCGAGGGTACTTTTTCCGGCATCTACGTGACCAATGAAGACGACATTCAGATGTTCCTTTGCTGGGGTAATGTCGGGAATCAGACGCGATGGAAGGAGTGAGATGAGCACTGACCATCACCGAAGAGATCTTTGAGGACGGCTTCATCGGCAACGGCCTGGACCTCTCGTGCGACCGAGGTAGTGTCCGATCTTGATTTTTCTGTGGAGAATATCTTTTTCGAGACTGAGGGAGCAGGGGAAGACGAGTGCGATCCTGGATGGGAAGGGGCGGGGGTCGGGGTCGAAGTGGATGCCGGTGCAGGTGGAGGAGTGGGCTTGGAAGAGCCGATGTTGAGGGAGATGGTCTGGGGCTGAGTGTCTTGCTGGGGCTGCGGTGCTTTGGAGGGCAAAGCAAAGGGCCTCCCCGGCACAAATTCGAAAGCGCCCGCGTTGAGTTTGCTCATGGTGGTCGGATGACTCCACTTTTGATCCTTTGCTCTCTCTTTTTATCGCGGTGATCTCGTGATCTAGCATGACCTCCCCCGTCCAGCTCTTGCTCGACGCCGCCCACCACATCCTCGACACCGACGACGATCTCCATGCACGACTCCTTCGCTTCTACGCCGCCCTCGCCGAACAGCCGCCCTCCATCTCCCCCTCTGCACTCCAGCTCGAGACTGCCCGTTGCGCACTTCTCATAGTCCATCGCGTGCAGCTCCTCCTCGACGATCGCGACACCCACGACACGTCCGCCATCGGTACTCGCGATCTCAACGTCCTCAGGACCCTCCTCACTATCCTCTTTCATTGGGGCATCAATCCCCTGCTCGAACGCCTCGCTCCCCTATGGCGCACGAAACCCTCTCTCAGCGACCGCGCCGCCTCACTCGCAGATCTCACCGCACTCTTCGCGTTACTGTCCGATCTCATGTCTGCCCTCTTCCCGCGTGGCGTGCGCGCACAGCCCCCTCAGACCTTTATAACCACCACTATACTGCACAAGCATGTTCCCGATCTTCTCAGAGCTGCCGCCTCCCTTGCGTGGCTGCCCAAGTCGCAGTGGCCCCGGGATGACCTCTCTCTACATACATTACGGCCATTTGTCCTTCGTCTCCTGGAATTGTGCGTCTGTATGCGCTGCATATCTGCACAGATGATTCTCAACCTTGTCGTCAAGCCTCCCTCCGTCCCAGATCATGACAGATCTGGGCGCAGTATTGTCTAGCACTCCCCCACCCCCTCCTCATGTCCGCAAATTATGTTCGTCGTTGCTCACAAAGAGTCTACTCCGCACAGCAGGTATCCGAGCTCTTTTGGCCGCGGTTTTCGGCGAACAAGAGGGTTCGGATGAACCCCCGCTGGAAAAGTATGAGCGCACCGCAGACATTCTCATGGCAGTACCCGCAGGTCTCAAGCCAGAGGTTTTCATCTGCCTTACAATTGCAATGTTTCAATACTGAGTATTCGTGCATTAGGAATATTTCGCGACCATCATCCCTCGCTTGATGGAATTGTTGTCTAATGATGTCCCTGCGACTTATAAGCGCGCTGCTGCTTTCTCTATCTCTCGGATGCTGGACTCCGAATATTCGCATCGTACATTGGTTTCTTCCCTTGTTTCACCTATTATACACCACCCAGTCATGCGCAGTGCGAAAGTGGATCCATCTAAAGACAACCAAGATGAGCATTCCTCGGTGGCAGCACCACCTACTCCGACGACGGCCATGTCTATGCTCACCATTCTACTGCTCAACACAGATCCATCCCCCGCTTTTATCACCGAGGTCTTGTCTCCCATCGTTCCCGCCCTGTATGCGCTCGTATTTCATCTGGATACTATGAAGGCAGCCGATCCTGTCCTCAAGGAGTCTGTCAAAGGTCTCCTTGCGACATGGGGTCGCATAGTCGAGATACGAGACGGGGTCAACACGCTCTGGTCAGTCATTCAAAGCGAGCGGACCTACTGGGAAGTGGATATCTCAGGTAATATCAAACACGGCTCACCAGAGTACGCCAGGATTTTGCTCTCTAGCCTCCATTCTGACTTCATGCACTGGTCTTCAGTATAACCCAAAAACCTACCCTCTTGGCACCAAAGGATATTAGCGAGGACATTACGGGTGACAATTTTTTAGGCCTTTATCCAGATCCTGCACACTTCGTGCAGTACGTCAAGTCACTCGACCGCCTGGACATGGCCTCCGAGTTGTTTGTAAAGTTACTCGAGGTGTACCATTCAGTAAACACCGAACAAGACACCGACCCGTCAAGGTGCGCACACATCACCCGCATTAGCACATTAGTCAATACCCTGTCAGAGGTTTGTTATATCTCCAAATGATCGTTCAGATGCAGACCCAGCTGTCCGATGATTCGTCTCCAACCAACATCCTTCGCAAGCCTGAGCATATTTTATCGTTCATTAAGCACGCTCTCGAGTCCCAGATGATACAGGGTACTTCCTCAACCCTAAACAGAGCTCAACGTTCGCGTGGTCTTGGATTGGAAGACTTGAGGGTTGTGGAAAATAAAGAGGATTTCGGAGATAGCGACAGTGACGACGAAGCAGGAGAACTGGGTGGCGATCAAGCTGAAAACAGCATGACTGGGACCGCAATCAATCTACTCCTTGCCATACTAGAAGGTATGAAATGGTATGCAATATGCCGAGGACTGAGAATGACTACATTTACAGCCAACCCTGATATGTCTGCACGAAATGCTCCCGTACTTAACGAGATTTTTTCACTCCTTGAACCATGGACCAATGATACATCGGAATCGATCAGGGGCTTGGCTCGGGAAGCTAGGATCGTGATGACTGCTCGACTTGCATCCAGCTCAACGTCTTGGTCAGCACCACGGAAAAGAGAAGAAGACCCTCAAGTAATCTATCAAAAGGCTCTGAAGCTTCTTCAAGACCCGATTCTGCCCGTCCGAGCTCATGGTCTGTTACTACTGAGGCAACTCGTCTCGTCTCATCCGCATACGTCTACGCCAGTGACAGACCCTGCACTGATACCTGCTATCCTGTCCATCTTCACGCAATCTGTGCAAGAGGATGATTCGTATATCTTCCTCAATGCCGTACAGGGCCTCTCCGCAATGGTGGACGCGTTCGGCAAAGATGTATTAGGAAATCTCCTCGAGACATATACACGCAATCTCTCTGCTTCCGCCACGGGAGCATTGACGAAGCAAGAAGTGGATACAAAAATCCGTGTCGGCGAGGCCCTGGGACAGGTTATTAGGCGGTATGGGGATGCACTCGGTATCTACGGTACGTCCGAGCCAGTCGACCGCATGACTACTGATCAATCGGATCCGCAGCCGATATTATCGTCCCACGGCTAATATTGGTTTTCCGTTCTAGCCACGCTCCAACGGTTCTCCGGACCTCTGCCGTATCGCTCCTCACCCAGTGCGTAAAGACGAGCACGGTTTCCGTGCTTGGTTATATCAATGATCTAGCTATGGGCATGACCGATTTATTCCAAGTCGAAATGGTCTCTGCTACGCCGTCGCCGCAAAAGGATGGCGGTAGAGGAAAACACAAAGCCAAGCAACGCGAGGAAGCGGAGGTACTGGACTCCAAACCCACTGCGATCGACTCGAAACTACCACCTTTACGACGTGCTGCGCTGCATCTTTGGACAACGCTCCTCAACCAACTGACCCATGCAACGTACGATGGCACCCTGGCAGAGAGATTACCGGCTGCACTCTTGAGGCGAGCCAAGGTCACACTGGGATACATTGCCTCGACAGACGAAGACGGTATTGTCAGAACGATGGCCAGAGAAGCGAACGAAGCGATAGACCAACTCAATAGAGCCACGTTTGGTATATAGTATTCGTTGCGTTTTGATACATGTACTCCCCGTATCTGTCTTAAACTCGGAGAGCTCACAGAGTCCAAGTCAATAAAGGGAGACGATTCTCTTTTGGTTCCAGCTCCCAGTCTAGATGGAGATCAGGATGCAGAGCGACGTCATGGTATGTGAAGATGGCAGAGGAGCCGCTAGACCACGACGCGCCAGCGAACCAGCGATTCACAGGTCGGGATCGCGCGACGATTCGTTGCATCGATGACGGAAAACGGACATGCATTTGGCATTCACGACGAGGTTGGATTGCCCAGGGCTCTACCGATCTCGTCCACCCTCGCCCGAAACGTCTTCCACCGTGCACTCCCGACGGCGACATACGGCAGCTGCTCGCCGGCCGCAGGCTCCGGTCCCACATCGAGCTTCAGAAACGGGTTCGAGACAGCGTGGTAGAGGGCCATGTGCAGGGCCTTGAAAGTCTAGAAAGAGGGAGAGCAGGTGCATGTCAGTCCCACCGAGTTTGCTTCGTCTCGTTCGAGGTAGAGAGAAAGAAGAAGGGGAAGGGGATCTGACCATGATGACCTCGGCGTCGCGCACTACGGCATCCGTCAGCGCGAGGGCGAGGACGATCTTGACCTTGAGCGGCGTGACGTAGCCGTACGCGGCGACGTCGTCCATTGCGTATAGCAGCCCGAGGTAGCCGTCCGTGTTGGGCTTGCCAGATGTGCCGGCAGCTAGAAAAAAAAAGGAAAAGAAAAAGGCCAACGCGGCCTGGGGTTCAGACGTGCGATGTCTGGGAGAGGAATGAACGGGGCTGACTGCGCTCCTCGATGACATCCAGACTCGTGTGGGCGACGTAGTGGTACTTGAGTTCTTGCCCCTTTTGAAACGTGCGCACCAGGATCGGGTGGTTCTGAGGGGAGATAAAGGCGACTGCGTTGAGACGGAGTGGTGGAGGCATTTCAAGCAACAGGCCCACTACCTGCAAATCGGAGCAAACACAAACGTATACGTCTGCCTTGGGGTAATGTACGATACAACGTCCAACTGTAAGTAACAGGTCTTCATACTGGCATCCCTATGCAACTCTGGACTTTCTCAATGACAAAACGGTCTAACCATGATCCAACGTCGGTCATTACAATTACCACAGGATTTTATCAGCACTACTTCCTCACCTTGTTGGTAAGAAAGTATATTCTCCGTTGTGCCGCGAAGAGAATGGCAGCCGTGAGTACGCTCTGCAGGAGCTTACTCCCTGCGCCGCCATACAGCCCTTGCAGTCCTTCCTCCTTGAAAATGGTCACAAGCCCGTAGAACGTCGATTTGTAGCGCTCAGCGCGCGCATGACCCGCTTGCAGCCGACTCTTGACGACGCTTCGAAAAAGAAAGAGTCTACGCGTCAGTTCAACCTGGAAAGAACAGCGCGCCCGCGCCCGCTTACATGTACGGATACGTCGTCCCGGTGGCGACTGTCAGCGACCCCGTCAACGATGCACTCGAAACGACAGCTGCTGCTCGCATCGACACCTACCTAACTTTGAGAACGCACCCAAAACGAAGAAATCCCAATCGGTGAGTATCGCCGACGCGGGTACCCGCCCCCCTTTGGACAATCTCGCCACGCGGCGCGCAATCAGCGCGTTCTTGAGCTGCTCGAACACGGTATACTGAATCACCGGGTTGATGACCAGCACGAGCGCGGGCTGGATGCCCCTCCAAAACCCGGTCACGCCGTCCTTGGACAAAATCGTTTCGATCGCCTCGAGCATACCAAGTTTCTTGGGTCGCGAGGCGGACGTGTCGGAGAGGCTGGTGTTCGCGCTGTGAACCGCTTGCGAGGTTTGGACGACCCAGATGGGGTTGCTTATGATCGTCGTTGCAGAACCTGTACCAACGGTTGGCGAGGGTCGGATGACGGAGGCTTGGAGAACGGTTACCTGCGATGAGGCCGGCAAGGATAGACTCGACAGTGCTGAGCGCCTGGCCCTTTCCCCCCGGCCTCGAATTCAAAAGGATGGCTCGCGAACGCTCGTAAAAGTAGTAGTAGACCCTAGCGATCGGCAACTGAGCTGAGCACTGCGCGGAAACTAGAGTAACCCACCCGTTGGTGACTGCGATCCCGACCAGGCTGGAGCTGAGACCGCTGTATAAACCGCGGAGGCCTTCGCGCTTGATGATGTCCAGTATCACCTGTGCAAAGGTCTAACGTATGTCAGCGGACGAATGTGAACGGTAGGTTGTGAGCACCTTGTCATTTCGCTTGGCATCGACTGCTGCACGCGTTGAGACGACGACGAGTGGACTGTCGGGCCAGGTTAACGAGTATGGTAAAACGCGAAATGTAATGACACTTGCTAGGTTGCCGACATTGCCACCATCCCTCCAACGGCCCCGGCCAGGGCGTGGAGCGCAGAGTCGCTCATGATGGACGCGGGATCTGAGACTCAAAGGACCTTGTCTTTCGACCTTGCTCTCAGCGTAGTTGTGGTCCGCTGGCGCGGGAACTCGTACCCGGCTCCTTGGACAGAATTCACGTGCAAAGTCGTAAATTACATTGATTACTTGGGGGTTGTATGCGTGGTATGTTCTCCACAAACATGTAAAGCCGCACAATATCCTACTCAAAGGTGCCGTCCTGAAGCTGCTGCATAAGGCTCTGCATCTCCTCTACGTCCTTCTTAAATACGCTGGAGCTCGACCCGGTATCATTTCTACCCGAGATATTGAATGCGTCACCTGAAATCGGTTTTCCATCATCCAGAGCAAGCCACTTGTCCAGCTGAGCAGAGACTGTTTGTGCTTTCAACCGGTAGTGAGTGCGAATAACGTCGCCGAATGGTTCTGGAGGAGCCTTCAAGTTCCCTAACATCTGCGCCAGATGAACGAGGAAATCCAAGAATAGCAGGACCCTTACCGCAGTTCTTACAACCATCCGTCGCACATTTGCCGAGTCTGCGACGAGTAAGCAAAGAACTCAATACACTGTTGACTGGCTTACATGCTTTAGATTGCGGTGTTCCGCCACCATTAGCCCATCCTGGCTCATTCAGGTAGGGCTCGTCGCACAAGATCATGGATTGAATAGAAATGAGAACCTGAAAGTACAAACTGTTTGAAGGTCCCACGACTCTCTGTCAGTAAACGTACCTGCAGTAGTGTTGATCGACCTGATATCCAACCAGGGCCGGACCAAGTGCCGAGAAGAGACAAGCACACCTTGCCGTCCTACAATGCAGCCAGTGAGGTATATATTCACACGTTATTGTTGAAATGTACTTGCTGCATAGAGATTAGGGTTGAAGCGATATTTCCCCCCATTTGTCTTGAGGCAAAAGCAGAGAAGGTCAGACAGCATCAAGGCACTCGGAACTGTACATTACCGTCATGTATTTGACGCTAGGTGGGGACTGATTATAGCTTGGTCCGAGGAATATGTCAAACAGGAAACTGGCAAGTTTCAGCCGGGGAAGCAAAAAGTTGGCCAAATTGGTACACACCAGCCATCCTGGTACCTGCAAGCCAATTCAGTTACTATGATTAAGCCTCACGAAGGATAATGTATGCGAACTCACGGCGTTCCTTCTGGGCCGATGATCAGCGCCTTGATGATATCCACGCGGTTTTCATCAACTCTCAAAAATATCGACGAATCCCAGGCTACGGGAAGATTCGTGGTCAACACGGCAAGCTAGGAATCAAAGGTTGTTAGCAACTACGACTCAAATGTTCGAATCTCACTACCTCTTTAGCAATGGCAAGTGAGCGCTTTGGAATCTCCGAGTTCGCGAGCATTCGTGCTTCACTGTTGAAGAAGAACTTGTAATGGGGAGTCGTGTCTTCACTAGGTATCGGCTCTGTAGGAGGTACGCTGAGATCGCAGTACTCAAATCGCACTTGCGTCGCCCAGTCAACATAGGCCTTTCGCCGCTCTTCTTCCGTGTTGCCAACTCGTATTGATGTCAGATCGAATGCTGAAGAGTTCGTGATCTTGGGTAGGGAAGCGTGCAACCTATCAACGAAGGCATCACCCTTTGTTTCTCGCAATGAACGATCGATAGCGTTTGCGGTCATCAGAATTCGCTGACAGAATGCGAGTAACTTCTGATTCTCATCCGATAACGCTGGAGACGATTCCTTCTCTTTGCCTTTTCCTTTGTCTGTGGTCATCCGTTTCTGTTCCTCCGTCATCACCTCTTCTTCAGTTTCTGCAGGCTTGACTCCCTCCAGCCCTTTGATGGCTGCCTGTGCTTGTATGACGATAGCTTCAAGCAACTCGCGAGGTCCGGCGCTGCCTTCATAGACGATTGTACGTTCTCGAATCACTGACTTGCCTTTACCAACTTTCTTCGGGGCGACAGACTTGGTCGACCCAACGACCATGATAGGCATGGCCATCATGCTAGCCAATGCCTCGTGATTGGAGATAGTCTGCGTGGATAATAGTGTTAAATGTACGACCCTCCAAGGAGTGGTACACACCTCAAGCCACTCAAATAATTCGAAATATAGAACGGATCGATCAGACATGTCGGACAGAGAATCGTTTCGAAGGAGAGTTGAACAGAGGAAATTAAAGCGCCTGCGGAGATGCGCCAAGGCGGTAGGATGGACCATATAATCACTTGTGAGGGCCCCATCTTCCCTGTGGAGCGAGGGTAGGTAGACACGTATTTGGGAGAGTAGCAAACCGATTTTCTCATCTTTGATGCGCTGTTGAGCTTGTGCCTCGATCTGCCCGGAATTCTGGGACACTTAAGTTTCAAGCCCGGTGTCAGTGAATTGCGCGACTCACATCCTCGCGACCATCGCCCGCATATCCAGTACCACCTCTTGCTTTCTTTCCGACGGGTAAGGACAGGTAGTATGTCTCATCCTCATCTTCGTCCCCATTTATGACGGATGTATGAGGATGAAGATCCATCTTGCGTCTCTTACTTGATTTTGCTTTTGCAGATCCTTGATTCTGCTCGTCTCCCAATTGGCGCCTTTGCTCCACGAACATCGTTTCCAACATCGCAAGACCAACACCGAGTATCACGCCCTGCAAATTCGAGCAATGAAACAAGCTGACGTCGATAGATGGACTTGGGCGGCCATTTCCAGGATTGATTGTTTCACCACATGCAAAACAAAATTCGATGTTGCAATTCGGGCACGGCCGCTTCACAAGATGGCGCAGATGCTCGATATAGCTCGAGAACTCGGGCTGTATGGGGCATGTGAGCTGCCAGACGAATAGAATAACACACCGCCACAACTCACAAAAAGTGGAAAGAAGTCGCTTTTTTTCCGATTAATATTGTACCCACAGGACTGAGGACAAGGGCAGCTGTTGTTGCTCAGGAAGTCATATAGAGCAAAGAGAAACGACTGCTCATTGCCCTCGGGACACCCCCTCATCCAATCACCCTGCATCATGAGCTTGACAGAGGATCCTGATAGAATGGCATATTCGGGCTCTTCTTCCACTTCGATGACCTCTTCACGGCGATCCTTGGAGAAAAAGACACCTACAGCATGATTAGCCGCCGGATCATACATCCGAGAACTAAGACTTGCCTGCGTATGGGTCAACCTCTCCTGTGTTTCGCCTTCCCTCGTAATCAGAGTCGTAGTCGATGTAATCATCAACTGGGAGGTGACTATGAGCGCACATAGCAACAGCACCATGATGAACCCACCACCATCATCATTATCTTGGATCTCGAGATCTTCGTCCCCAACCATGTGCTCTGGCGTCTGAAATCCATCAATGGGGGGGCTTGCGCCATGAAGAAAGGATGCGTACAGAAGTACAGGAAGTTTGTGAAGGGCTCATTGGACCAGCAGGACTACCGGGTGCCATGCGCACATCATCGTCGCCATCTGTCACACTCGTAAATTCGCCATCGAAAATGCGTTCCGCTGCCTGCATGACATCCTTGTATTTGCGCAAAGCTGCCCGCGCTTGGGACACCGTCGCACCCTAGTTAGTTAGCAGGGAATCGGAATCGAGGATTTCACGCAATGAGCAAGGTAGCATACCATCTCGACGAGTTGTTGTACTTCTTTATCCATTGCGTGGCGGCTGTTGTGAACGACAGACGGCTGGACTGGATGAGGACAATGTGTGCTATTATGCGAACCTTGATAAACTCAATTCAATGTCACACTGTGACAGTCACATACTCTAGGCGTCTGACTTCGTGAAGGTGAAGATATATATAAATAAAAACCTCACAAGACCCAAACCAAAGAGTAGCATAGAACACTAAGTGTGGCGGGCAACTACCAACCGAAGAACTAGTCAGACGAGGGTGGATCAAAGTAACAGGTTAAAACTCGAAAAAAAGGATTGAAGCATTGCCAGAAACAAATCTGGACAGTAGGTATTCGTCAAGAAAGTGTCAGTTAGCAACGCATACAAGTAAACGGTACACACAACGCC
>JBBPJY010000049.1:0-13069 GCA_038088975.1 Xerocomus cyaneibrunnescens
AAAAACAAGTAGTTGGGCTCAAAAATGAGTGGTCAATCAGGACATGGTGGACAGGCAAGACAAGCACTGATGCAATGCTTGAGTAGTACTAAATAAAATACCAACTATGATCATGTGACCTACCTGTGTGCCAAAAATACTCCAAGTCTCAAGGCATTAGGGAATTAAGTGTTACACTTTATTAGTACTTTAGACTAGTGTTCAATACTACTTATTTTACTATAGAATATTGATGTACTTTGTATATATTTTTGTACATAAGTAATTCAATCTTATACTACCACGAAATACATGTTTTTTGGCATACCATTGACATGGACCTGTAGCGGTGTCTTGCTGTCGGACGCTGTGGTGGCTGATTCCCACGGCGCAGGCAGTGGGTGCCCACTCTTTTTTTTACCTGCTTTTTTACCGAGGTGCGACTCACAGTAACCACGAATAAGACTGAAAAAGGAGTTGCCAAATTGCTGATGTCCTCGCACACACACCCGATCATAGTCAATTTTCACTTGGCATCAACGCTGTTGTTGCTTCTCCTTTTTGTGTCACTGCCGGCACTAGTACTGGTCTTGGGGAAGCGGCTTAGTCAGCGCTCGTGTTCTACTAGACCTGTGCACAGTTGCACCAAGTTGTCATTTTTCTCGATGGAGAAGGCGAGCCCATGGTATACGTACACCACTGACAGGATCTCTCGTCATCTTCCGTTCAAGTAACAAGTGGCAGGGCAAAATTCCCGGCGTCCCGCACAATTCCCCAAGGGGCCAGATCCCCGCCCGTCACGTATCACGATTGGAACCTTAATAATCTACATGCTCCTGGTCCCTCCAGGACACCAATGTTACTCGCCTCGCATTCAATGGCCACAAATGTACGTGTTGTGGTCACAGATCCTCGTGCACTCTATACCCGCAGAGCTTGCGTGCCTTAACGGTTGAGTCCAGATTCCGTCTGCACAACAACCTGGCTATGTTGTAGTGGACGTCTGCCTGTAGCAGAATCGCCGTAAAATTTTAAGCTTCGTAGCGAGTTGCATCGATATCGCTCACTTATCAGATTTTCGTCCATTTTTGAGCAAATGACATGGACCCCAGCAGCCCTTTTAGGATACTTCATTTCGCAAGTTCCGTCCAGGACGAGGTTCCTGGCCGCGCGCGGCCAAAAGCCCCTTCAAGCCCCGTGTTAAAGGGTGCTGGTATGGGAACCTGTGATAACGACACCGATGTACCCGTTTCCCTACTCTCCATCCTTGGTTTCTGACCTCAGGTGAACACATCTACGATGAGCCTCGCCCCTCCAGGCACTACACCTTCCTATGATATTAGTCTATCTACCTTTGTTCAAGGTAAGTTTTATTGCCAACTTGACGTGTTGTCGAAGCAACGCCACTGTCAATAGTTGCCGTCACATGCGCTGTTCTCTATGACCATGGTAAGTCGCCCTGTGGCACTCAGTTGAACATTCTGATCGTTTTTTTGGTGCATAGTTCTCTCCCTTAGTCGCGAGGTGAGTGAGGTGACCAAGTTTACTCTCAGTCGTCGCTGACGGGAGGATTAGGTAGAACTTATATGGGTGAGCTTACCCGTGGGGTGCATGCACCTAGGTTGACTATCTGCCATCGCAGATGAAACCATTCTCTCTTATAACCGTATTATATGTGATGGTAAGCAAAAAGTAAAGTGTCCTGGCAGAGTCCAAGCCTGACATTCATCTTAGGAACGGTACCTGGGGGATATTGTTCTTATGTATGTCACTGTGTTTGAATGTCGACTTCGCATCTGAAGCTTGCTCTCTACGCTATCAGAGCTAGCCTATGTTGTAAGCTTTTTTCGCGCTTTATTACAATCATAGTTGCTGTAACTAGATTGTTGGGACAGTATGCTTATCCGTGTTCGGGTCAAACGAGGTAAGTATTGGTTCCTTTATTCGGCGTCATGTCTTGTTGAATCCATTCAAGCAGTACGTGAACGTGGTCATATTTTCTGATTTGCCCAACCTTCTCTCTTGATTAGGTGTACGTATCCTCTGTTGGTCCAGCCTTTCGCTTATATTGAACATCAGAGTAGGTATACGACTCTTCCAGTTTCGTGCATGGGGAGCAATTGGATACGCATGGGCGACACAAGGTTTTTGATTTTTCCGCCGACAGACCAAATGTGCAGCTGACGTTTTCTTGCAGCAACCATGCAGCTCCGCATATATGCAATGTACAGACGGTCCAGAAGAACTTTGGCCCTGTTACTCTCAGCGTTTTTCTGTGAGATAGCTGCGATTGCCTTCATAATCTGGCGGACGCTAGGGCCCAACAGTCTTCTCAAAGGTCTTTTCAACCCCCTCTTCTCTATCCGCCTCCTAGGCTCATGCCGACATCTAGCGATCACCAACATCGTCCCCGACGAGCACTTCTGCGTCTTCTCCAGCGTTGACGCTAGATTTGTATACATGCTCATTCCCTTCCTTTGTTTCGAGTTCTTTCTATTTGTCTTGGTCACACGTGTGTTCGTCGAGAACATAAAGCAGAACAGGAAGGCCAAGGATGATAAGGGCTTCAGGGTGAACACATTCATGAAGGTCCTGGTCCGCGACAGCCTCTTGTACTTCTTTGTGTGCGTACCCAACGCACATCGCATACAGCGTGACAGCAATCGACTTACGTCGACCATTTCGTGATGCAGAAATCTCGTCGCCGGCGCTATTGTCATCGCGCTGTGGATGGGCATCGCCGTACGTCGCCTTCGCAGACTCGGTCCCTCGGTCCGTGTCGTGTTCACCCCCGTTTCTTCAGGAGCTCTACGCAAGTTTATGCGTCCCGTTCGTCATGCTTCTCGAAGTACTTGTCGGCACAAGACTCATCCTCGACTTCCGTGAGCGGTATACACGCCCGGACGACCCTGTCGTCTCGGGGAGGTCACGGTGCAGCTCCCTCTACTTTTTTAGAGGAGACGACATACAGATGGACTCGATTTGTATATCCGTACAATGCGACATCGAGACGATCGTCGTTAGAGACGCCGGGGTTTAGTATCCACGATTCTGCGATGAACATGACACGTATAATGAGTGTGTTATTAAATTACAACGAATGTAGGAATACAATTTGAGCATGCATGCGCTTGAACTAGGCTACTGTATGCAAAGCAACGCTATGAAGACGCAAAGAATAATGATAATAGGCGGTGTTAGGACAATAGAAGGAAAGTGGGTTCCGCTTAGCACAATTGATACAACATGGATAGAATGAGAGCATGTAAATGAGTGAATGGATGATGATGTTTAACGCAGTGCAAGCAAACGGATGCAAAAGAGTGTGGGATCCTGTCTAATGGGACGGATATCTTAGTATGGCAAGAAGAATGTACAGAAATGTACAGAAATGCGTGGCAGAGAAGACAATCAACGCAGGAATGTGCAGAGACAAATGATCGTTGCGGTCATGGAAAGTGGCTCTCTTCGTCGAGCTTCGTAGCGCTATACACCCTGATAGAACGTACGAAATCGAGTTTATCGCGTGGGAACAAAGGGTCAGGCGGAGGGCTCATGCCTCTAGAGCCAGGACGTCCTTGATGCGGTGTCTCAGCTGAGTTGCGGAACGTGTTCGATCGGGGTGTCGTCGTGACTGTGACAGGGTCTTCATCAAGGTGGGAATCAGGGCAGTTTGACGGCCAATTAAACCGTTTTCGACGGAAACTAGAAGACATTAGACCCTTAAACCATGGAGTCTGTCGACGGTGTTATGATCACGTACCTCTCGTAATCCCAGATAAGGTCGTCCACCGTTTGCTCGTCGAAGGGCAGCTCTTGTTCTCGAGCGGTATCTTGCATATACTCCGTAAGGGCGGCTTTACATCCGATGAGTGAATGCAAGTGTTTGCACGCATGCATCTCGAGCTCGAAAGGGGGTATGGGAATGAAGGTGGCGGGCCAAAGAATGAGACCAGGAGACTGAGTAGCGTGGGAGTGGGACGGTTGAGGTGAGGTGGGCTTGATTCCGAGGCGGCCAGCGGCTTTAGGACTGACCATGCCAGGGATATTCGACAGGCTTTCCCCACTAGAACGATCGCCTTTCGCGTGCTGTTTCTTGTCTTTCTCCTTGTGATGCTGATCCCACCCAACAGACGTCACCCATTTAGCTAAGTCCCCACCGGCTTTCTTAAGACCAGCGCTACCCTGAGTCTCCGAGCTTCCGACAGAAGACGCGTCAGAGTCTTGGCTTGGTGGTGGCGCTAAGTACAGATTGAACTCGCGAAGTCGGCGTTGGTTATATCGCCCAAAAACCTTGTCGAGGACATCGTCAAGGAACTTGCTTGGCTGGGGATGTATGGAGAACTTGCGGAACAGCATGTCTTCAAAGAGCTTCTCTAGTGACTTGGCGTTGTCCATGTTTCGATTCCACTCGGCGACCGGATCGTATGTGGGTTGAAGGGGAAGATGGTCCGTGTCTACCACGGAGGAGAAACGGCTCTTGGTACTCACGAAGTCGTCGTCATCGTCATCGTCGTCAATGTCATCGCCATCTGGTCGTCCAGTACCCGAGTCTTCTTTGATTTCATCACCGTCGTCATCGTCGAAAGATGAAGATGACGGCCGCACGCGTGGGATGACGTGGGAATCTGTTGATGGATGGGGTGGGCGCTTCGTGTATGGGAAGTAGAGGTGATCGTCGATCAGTTCGAGGCGTCCGCCTTGTGCCAGAACTCTCCTGACTTCTGACATGACGTGCTCCCATCGTTCGTAGGGAACACACAAAGACAGGTTGGCCATTCTCACAAGGTCGAATGTGTTCTTCGGAAACGGCAGTTTATATTTGATGCTGATGTTGATTAGTAAGCAATAATCATCTAGTGAACGGAAGGACTCACAAGTTTCCTCGTTTCCACTGCACGTTGCTCGGTGTCTCAGCGCCACTGCGCAAACGGGCAGGATTAAGAAGGTCGAAACCAATGACCAGAGAAGATGGCCAGAATTGTGCAGCCTCTACTGCCCAGCCACCTTGCCCACAGCCAAGGTCTAGAATGGTTTTCGGTGAAGCGTGAGTAAAGTCGTGGAACGACGGTGAATGATTGTGGTTGAGACGTCGCAACAGAATCTCTGAAAACTTATCGCTAAGCGAGAGTCAGAGGGAGAATCCGACCGACTATGGAAAGGGAGGCATACTTGTCTAACAGCGTCCTGTCATACGCGAGCATATATGGTGCATCAACATGCGAATAAGGATGATGTTTCATTCCTCGTCGTACAACGAAGCGATCCAGTTCCTCGAAGGCGTCTGTGGAAGGATCACGCTCTTCCGATCTTGAAGCGGCAAGTGAGGAAGGGGCTGATTGTATTTGAAGAACAGGATCGTCTCCAGGAATGCCATGGGAGAGACCAATCGCGAAGGAGTCGAGATCCGGTAGTGACGGAAAGTTCATAGACTTTTTTCTCTTCCTCAGTAGACTCTTGATAACGCCGTCGCGCTTCGGAGAGCCTTGCGCGGCGTCGGTGGCGAAGTTGAGAGGGAAGAGAGGTAGGCGCAAGTCTGGCTTGGATGGCTTTCGTAGGAGGAAAGACTTGGTTGCAAGGGATTCCTTGCCCATTATGCTAAAGTAACCTGAGTCAAAACTGGCGAGGGAATGAGGGCGACGACAGATGTCGTCACTGTATCGTGAATCAGGGGGACCGGGGCAGACAAAGAGAGATGAGCGCGGAGTGGAATGGGAGCTGTCGGATGGAGAGTCGTCGTCGTCGTCGGTCGACTGGAGAAGGGGAGTCCGGAGCGACAAATGGTATTGCATGTTGGATTATAAGCCGGTGGCGAGGTGACAAAGCGAGGTGGAAGGCAGCCAAAGCTCTTTGTGGGTCAGCGAACAAAGGGAGAGGGGAACAGACACGAGGTGGAGGTGGTGGAGCTTTGCTGACAGAGGAACGAGAAAGCGGGAGGACCAGGGACGGGGCAGCGCAGTAGTGTACCGCATCCTAGTAATAGCCATCGGAAGGACCGGTGAGTTTTCGATTCTATCTCCGGTGTGTCGTGCACATCATCGTATTTGATCCCAACAGTCTCGTTCCCAGGGACCCCTCACGTAAACTTCGAAGTCTACTCAAAGATGAGACGAAACACGGGGTCACACACACCTGCTGATCCTCTGCCACACGTCCACCGCGAAACAAGGCCACCCCCATAACAGGAAGCTTCTCCATCCGAACGGAACAATGGCTCAATGGCAGACGAAAAACGGCCCTCACAGGAATGAGCGCCTTTCACCGCCATTCCCTCAATCCCATAGTCGTGTCAAATTGGATCGTACCTGTCCCATCGGCGCTTCACTGGACCAGGTCATCGAGGCAGTGCCTATCCCATTGATCGAGTCGTAAGCCCATTGATCGAACTTGCCAAAAATAGTGATAAGATCGTGGGAGCCAGTATCTGTAGCTCCAAAATTGGCCATGCTGGATTCCGTCCAATCTACCCAGGTTTCGCCATCCCAGACCCCCCTAGAGACACCATCGTGTACCAGCTCGGCTCACCGATCTGTTTCAAGTCCGTATGCCTACTCATACCGAATGTCGGACGCGCAGTTGATCAATCATGACCCAGCGTGGATTGTCGTCGCGAACTGTCCATGTTGCCGTGGCAGCCCACTCATGATTTAACCACCGCCAATCCCCACTGACCAGTATTGAATTAAGCATCAGCGAAAACTCAGATGACAGCGGAGATATCATTTCGCGTAGGACCATCGCATTAGTCCACTTAGTTTTTCAATGCAATAAATGGTCAGTGTGGGTGAGTCACCAATATGTGGATGTATGCGGTAGAAGTGGACAAGGCTTCGTTCGCAGGGTTGACAACATGAAAGATGGTCGCCGTGCGCAAGTGGCCGTAAGTCGTTGCAAAGTCTGGTGTGTACGTTACGATGTCAATCTTGGTTGGACGGTCATCGTCTAAACTGACAAGCCAACTCCCCAAATATCAGTCCTCATCTTTGCGTGGTGGTGGACCGCAAGGTTGAAGCATCCGCTAGACCAGCCATGTTAGCACCACGAACAGAAAATCCTAACTAACCATACCTCTGTCATCTCAAACCTCATCCTTCCAATAGCTTCCCCATCCGCAATAGCAAGATAGGATATCAACGAAGGGTGACCGACGATGGACGAGAGCGTGTCTCGGTGTTGGTGTGTTACCCAGTCACTGTGGGACCATATGAGCCACATGTCTGCTGTATCTAGTGTCTCACACACTATTTAGTCAGATCGGCGTGTCCTCGGAGATAATGCATGTTGTCAGGAATGGTGATTCAAAAGAGGTTGATACACACCTGTACCAGTGTATCTAGCATGCACTAATGGAATGTCAGCGTCAGCGTCAAGCTAGAACATCTTAAAACCCACAGTGTTCCAGCTGCGTGTTCGCAGTATATCTCAGCTCAGACGACTGTGTCAAAACATGTCAGACAGCGGACAAAATGACGAAAGTGAGGCCTTACCATGATGGCGTTTACCAAAAGCAACACCGCCAGCAAGTCAGGCAGCTTGGTCACGTGGATCCATACTTCGAATACTGTCCGCCACCGTCTTTTCACCGACGCGTCATGTCGACAGACTCCACCAAAATCCGCTCCAAACTCGCAAAGCTCGACAAATCACTCGACCAACTCGAATCACAACTCGAACCGCTCTTCTCCCTATCACTCCCCGAAACCTTGCTCGCCCTCGACACCATCCAGCAGGCGAAACTCCAGGTCATCATACCCTATGTCGTGTACGACCTCGTCTTTGGTTCGTATCCGCGGGCCTATCCACGTACGGACCCGGGCTGACCTCACATGCAGTGTATCTAAAAAGCCGTGGCATAGATCCCAAGACACACCGTGTCGTCACCGAGCTCGTGCGTGTCCTCTCTGATGATGCCCGCTCACCCAGATCACCAAATACTCTACCCACACAGGAGCGCATTCGTCACTACTTCGAAAAGATCAAACATGCAGAGGAATCCGATCAGAAACGTATGATCCCATCGTGTCGCGCCTCCTCCTGCAGCCTGACGACGCGCCCACAGGAAAGATGGGCGTCGACAAGGCAGCCGCAGGGCGGTTCATCAAACACGCCATCACTCAGGCTAAGAAGGCGCAATCGGTCGATGAGCCATCGGATGCTGCTATGGTAGCAGCAAGTTCCAGTGCAGATCCCGAGCGCGCACCGGTCAGGATCACTGGCAAAATGGTGGCGCGTGCCGAGTATGAGCAAGAACTCAAGGCATTGGGCAGCGAGGAAGAAGAAGACCTCGAAGTGTTCGATGAACAGATGGTTGTCAAGGGCGAGGAAGCCTTGGACGCTACAGACGGACCGCCTAAAGAAATGGGATTGACAGCACTGGATAAAGGTAACGGACCAGCGTCAGAGAAGGAACAGCCCAGGGACGAGGGGGTTTCTTCATTGAGGCGTAAAAGACCTCGCATAGACCCCTTCTCTGGTAGGCTACCTTATTAAAGTATCAACCAACTTCTGACGATATGCCATAGGGTACGAAGATCTACCCATCTCCGGGTCTACGTCCCAAACAACGGACCACAGCAAAAAAATAAAGCATTCCACGCCAATTCAATCATCATCAGCCGACACCTCTTCCCGAGGGGATTCTATCTCTGCATCAGAAGATCGAGGGGCGAGAAAAGCTGCAAAAAAGGCAAAGCGTAAAGCAAAAAAGCAATTAAAGACATGACCTGTAGGGCTCCTTGTTCTTCACTGCTACACGGTTTATACATTGACTTCAACGAAATATACAGATGGTAGATCACCCTATCCTACTGACTTGCAGTGCGCAAGTTTAGAACAGTTAGTAGACACTAAGAACGGGGAGACCACTAAGGCATACAGTTCAAGATAAAAATACAGATTGCCATCTTCATCACATCACCACGCATCCATCGCGATCAGTGTCTTCACCCGGCGTGTTATTTCCTGAAAGGGTCCTACTAATCGGCATCCACCACCTCGTCCGCTCGAATCTCCCTCCGTCTTCCAGCTCGCTCACCTGTTCCGACGCACTCTGCGCTTTCTTATTTGCCTTCTTCTTGCGTTCCCTCACGTGTCGCACTGCGTCAACGGTCTGCCAGCTATAGAACGACTTGATCACCACCCTCTTTTCATCACACTCGTCTTGTCCGACTTTGAGATCTTCGCCGTCCCTCCCATCTAAATAGCCGAGTTTTCTCGCCTCCCACGAGCGCCAGCCCCTGCGAGGTCGCGTGTTCATTACCATGTCCTTGACAGCGCGTTCTCCAACCGAGCCACAATCCACGACGACCAGCCCTGCTTCGTCGGTACCTCGTTCGCAGACCTGCCGAACGAAATCTTTGAGCACACTCCCAGATATGTGTGTGCTGTCAGCCTCCAGAACCCGTAGTTTTGGACAACCGCGAATGAGCGCTCTGAACGCATCATTGGTCAAATTGGTTGCACCTGACACAGTTAAGTGCTCCAGAGCATGGCCAGGTTGCGGTGATACCGTCGTCTTGGACGAGGTCGGCCCCCCTGCCTCGGGTTCTGGAGTCAGCGCCTCCAGGACTCCATCCGTGATGTTGGAAGCGTCTTCTAAATCGAGTTTCCGAATGTACGGCGTGGTACCAAGGAGATGCACGAGCCCATCGTCTTTAAGCGTTTTCCCAATCCCCGCGAGTTCGAGAAACTCCAGACGAGGGACCGAATAAGCGAGGTTCGAACATGCGGTGTCGGTGAGCATGATACAGTTGGAGAGTGAGAGATGTCTGAGGGTCGTCACGCGCCGGCTATATCGACACCAATCTCTTGGGTCCCTCCCTGCTTGCCGGGCCGTCAAAGAAATAGTCTCTCCGAAAGTTTCTTCGTCTTCCATGCAGGATACAAACGCTTCCAAGGCGGAGTTGTGCAGGCTATGACAGTAGCTTAGATCAAGGACTTCGAGATGCGGTGTAGCCTTCCCCAACGTCGTCAGTGTGTCGTCGTCGACCACGGAAAGCCCACACAACCAGAGTTCCTTCAACGCGAGGCGAGAGCCTCGTGCCAACACTGCTGCTGCGTACGCACAAACGCCATCTCCGTCGATATTCGCGCACCGGCTCATGTTCAGTGACGTAAGATACGAGCAGAGCGCAAGCACGTCAAAGGTGGCGTTCGTGACGGCTTGCAGTCCCTTCACATTCAAGCTACGGAGAAATGGCGAGCGGATGAGAAGGCTATGAAGAGACTGTGTCGTCAATGCAGTACAGCCTTGCAGACTGATCGCAGTCAGCTGCGTATACGTGAAGTTGACGAGAGGTGCGGAGCGCACGCAAAGGCCACCCGCCATATCGATCAGGGTAGTCGGTGGAAGGTATGTATGTCCCGATAAGTCGAGATTCTTTATGAATGGGCCTGAGAATTCGATGAGAGAAGTAAGGAAGTTGGAAGACGAGGCAGGGAAGGCTCGCAGATCGACGCTTTGCCAGAGTTGACCGTCGAAGACCAAGGTGCGCCATAACTTCGACACCTGACCTCACGATTTGATTCACTAGACTGATAGGACAGGAATCGACTATTACCCACCCTGCTCAGCTTGACAAGTTCTCGCATTGCACGATTTCGTCCAACCCAGCGATTTTTTGACGAAGACGCTATTAGGACTGACCACTTCCCACTCCTCTTCAATTGTTTGTGCTCTGCTTCATGGAGCGGGATCAAAGCAGAAAATACACGAAGTCGAAGTTCCCTTGGTAGTATCTCGTCGAACAAATCTCGCGCATGAAGCGGCAGGGGGGTGAATTCATCTTCCAAATCTACTTGGGGAGCGACATCGAATACAGACTTGGGGAGCGGGGACGAGTAGGAACGACCCTTTGCTCTTGAACCCACTGGTACCCCGTCCAAACGATGGTTGTCAGGATACCAGACTGCGGTTACGTCTGTCGCGGTTACGGGTGAAACCTGTGTTTCCACTCCAGCCTGAGGGGATGACGCTCGAGTAGTGTCCTTGGTCTGCCATGGGAAGAAGCAGTTTCCCGTATCGACGGACATCAAGTCAGTTCCAAGAGCATCAGCAAGGTCATTTTCAGGTCCTGTTACTGAAGGCCCTGCGGCCTCTGCCTTATTCCTAGAGAGCACCCTGCGCGCGAAGTTGACTGGGGCCTTGGAAGATGCGGCGAGTTTGATTCTGATTTTGGACATGGACGGCGTAGTGGAATGGACGGAAAGGCTGGAGAAGGACCTCGCCCGGGAAAGGACTTTGGCGAGCGCGGAAAGCTCGTCTGCGTGTACGATGATACTGTCTATTGAACTAGGGGGCGATTGACTTGATGCGTCTGTGCGAACGGAGGGACAAGTCGACCGATATGAGGACGGACCTGGTGTGGATGACCAGTCGTCGATGTTGTAGCCCAGGCCAGGAGGCGAGAGCGAGAGAGGAGGCAACGTGGGTGGGGGCACCTTGGCTTTGCCTTTGTCGGTCAACGAGGCAGAGGCGCCATCTGGGCAGGCGGCATCAAATAGAGCAGACGGACCGGGTAGATTAGATAGTGCATGATCGTGCCACGACGGAGAGTTGCACAGGGAGTGCAAAGGTGCTGGGCACTCGACCAGGAATGAAAGCGATGGAGGAGAGGAGAGAGAGGGGCGCAAGCGGGCTGAGTCGGGAGTGTGGATTGGTATGGCATCGACGGTAGTTGACTCGGAGGAGGAAGAGGGTTGCCGTGCTGGATCCGTATGTTCCGAGAGGGTGTGATGGAGCATGGACGGATGGGCAGAGGGTGTACAGGCAGGCGAGTGGATCGTGCGGGGCGAAATGGAGGGCTTTATTGGGAACTGGGCATCATCGGAAGAGCCATCCGCGTCCTGAGGATGCCTCATGGGGAAAGGGGAAACAAGATAAGACCTGCGCTGGCTGGCCAGAGGAGAGCAAAAAGTTATCGATGGTGAGCTCGTCGCTTGAGCAACCTGGAAAGAGACGCCTCCAGCACTCAGGGGTAGATCAAGAACTGACACCCATTTTAAACATCGTCATGCCAATCTTCCTCCACAACTACCCGAAGCTCGCCACCTTCTAACAAGACAAGATGGTCATTGCAAAATTCGACTACAAATGTGATTACGTGGAAAGCAAACGCAGCCGTGAACCAAGCATGCGCCACGAACAAGCCCAGAACCGACAAGCAACACAACCAAAGTTAGTGTACCAACAAAATCGACCTTTACCAATAACAATACGAGTTCAACGAACAGCGTGCACATGTTGCCAAACTGGGACAAGCTGAAAACCCTGCAGGTTCGACGACAATGAAGGGAACCGATCAAGGAAGATGAGGCGATCAAGCAGCGGTCGCTCTGGGATTCTCCTTTGCCTTCTTCCAGTTGGCAGTCGCAAGCTTGAATCTACGGAGAGATAGTGATTCATCAGAGTCGGACATAATATGGAGCAAACTCCCTCACCTCTCTTGATGAGGCATGTCAGGGTTGGTCTCCTTCAGCCGTGCCATTTCGGATTGCATGAATTTGTTAAAGGCACTAAGCTTCTTTCGTCCCCCACCTCCGCCCGACGACTCTACGAACAGGTTGTGTTACGATCAGCACAACGATGGCGAACGCAAAAATGACGGACTGATTTTCCTGGGGGGCTTTTCCGCTCCAGTCTTTCCTTCTGTTGCGCGTGGAGGCATCGCTGGGTTTGAGTGTAAGGGAGACTACCCGAAATTTCGTAGAAACGGGAAAAGTTGAACCCTAGAACGCACAGACCAGTAACAGGGGCGGTGCCGGAGCACGGCGATGAGCACACAGGAAAACAACGTCAGCAAGTTGAGAGGGGCCAGCGGTTGAATGTACACACCCTTCTATCTTGAAAAGTTCAATGAGGATGAAGAGTCGGGCCAAGTGTGGTTGTCTGTGGAAGGGAGGAAAAGTTCATGTTGACTTGCGTTGACCGGACCTTATACGCGACCACAGTTCAAAGTTTGACAGCCTCCCTTGAGGACCCACCAAGAAGGACCCCAGACACACCTTGTAAACCCCCACGTAATGCCTTTCAATCATCAACCTCTACGGCTGCAATCAAACTTCTCCTTGGTTTCTGATGCGAAAAAAAAAC
>JBBPJY010000049.1:22130-34861 GCA_038088975.1 Xerocomus cyaneibrunnescens
GTTTGTTTGGAGGTGGAGAGGTTGATACGTCAGTGAATGGAGTCACGGCCTCCTGATATTCCTCTTCGCTCCGCTCATCCATATCTTGATCCACGATATCCTCGTAAACGAGGTCCATGGCATCGTCTTCATCATACACGGAAGATCCAGATGAGACATCGTGTTCGTGGGGATTGGTACTTCTAGCAGAAACCTTTTGGCGCTTTCCGCGCTTGCGGGCGTTCTGACGGATATTGCGGAACCAGTTCGTCACCTTGCCAACATCCCTGGGGAAAAATAATCAACGACTCGTTCTGGTATTGTTACCAAAGCATACACTCACATGCCGATCTCCAATGCAAGCGCACTTCGCTCTTCTATTGAAGGCGCCAATGTCCGATGGAGCAGTTTCTTCAGTGCATCAAGCTGATATGGCTCTGGACGAGACCGCCGAGGACGCGAAAGACCATCCTCGGCTCTGGCGCCCTCGCTATTGTTATCGTAGTGTCTACCTTCATCGTGGTGAAGGTCTCTCGAACCCCTAGTGTAGGGTACGATGCTTCTCCGTATTCGCGGGGAAGTAATTCGAGAATTAAATGAAGGAGGTAGTGACATCCTACTCCTCGGAGCAGAAACTTGCGGGTAGTCGTCAACCCTGACGGAAGAGTGTTTCGATAGCGCAGGACGAGACTCGTGGTCAGGGGCCATCAAGGAAGGACGGTGGGATCGAGGTGGAGGAGGATGGTGAGGCACGTTTGACGCCAGCAAACCATCGCCACTACTAGACGGCTGTCGCTTCGTCGGACGTGCAGAAACATCCGGGGTAGAAGTAGGCTCTTCTCTGTGCTTCTTTGCTTGACTGCGTTGGTTCTGGAACCAATTGGTTACGCTTTGCAACCGCCTGAAGACCTATCAGGCACACAAACAAGCTTTATGGGCCGAAAATGACATACATGCCAATTTTGTCCGCAAGTTCCTGTCTCTGCTCCGGCGTGGGATGGTCGTTAAGAGTATAAGCACGGCGCAATTCTTCGACTTGCTCTGGGGATGTTCGCATTCTTGCCACTTGATTGCGACCCCTTCGAGACGGAACACCATCGTTCTCTGACACGAAACGGCTTTCCGTATCAGGAAGCATGTGGTCCAAATCAGTATTATGTAATCGAGGTACAGCCCCAGACTCGGAGTGATGCCCACGATGGTGGGATAATATGAAGCGATCCTGTCTAAAGAACTCGGAGGGACCAGCGAAAAACGAACTTTCGAGAGCACCCTCTTGATTGTTATCTTGGCCGCGGGTCATACTAGCAAGGGGTTCAGCGAGAATGTGGTCATTGAGATGCATATCCTTTTGTCTGGCTTTGCGAGCGGATGAGGCATGAGAGCGAGGACGTGACGAATGTAGTGAAGGCTGTGGCGCAGGGGCGGGGGCAGTGGAATTAAGTAGGTTCGCTATTGACGGAAGATTAGATGAGAGCGGTTGCTTGGACGACTTTTCCAGTGCAGCATCATTTAGGGCGGGGGTTGAATGTTCGGCCGGAAATGTCTTATTCCGCTTCTTGGTAGAGGCCCGCTTGTTTTGAAACCAGGCGTTGACTGTCTTGATTTCCCTGGAGCAATGGTCAGAACGAGCGTCGACAAGACATAGCCATGAATTGATAAGAGGGCCCGATATAGCCAAAAGGGGGAACTCACATTCCAAGCTTCTTAGCGAGCTCCGTGCGCTCCTCTGAACTAGGGTGGTCGTCTCTGTCAAAGAGTTCATTGAGGGCGGCGAGTTGGACGGGGCTGTGACGATGACGAGGTTTCTTGGAGGCGGTCTTGTCTGTGTTGTCCGGGTCATTGTGCTTGTAAGACCTCCTTGCAGATGGCTTTTCGTCGGGGGAGGGTCTGTCGTCGTCGCCGTCGTATGTAGTGGAGTATGGGGGAGAAGGAGCAGGCCTGTGAGGGGTCTGCCTTTTCGGAGAGAGCTGTGGGGAAGAATGGTGCAAGAGTCTGTCCATGGGGTGGTCTGAGGAGAAGAGGAAATTCAAGCTTGCGACATGACAAAGGCTCTGTATATCGAGCTCTGGCAATATTCCATATCGGCACCTTTTTTAAACAAGTCTGTCCTAATGGCTCAATATTCACACGCCCACTTGATCTCTCGAAACTGGCAACCGACCCGTATCCACAGCCAGGCCCCCCTTTCTCACCGATCCCGCCTCTCCAGAAGGATACCTCACACACCCCGTCCTTGGGTGCCTCTGATCCTCTCGATTTTGTAAACCTGGATTAGAACGTATTTTCGGCATATTTTTTCACGGACTCGGGGAAGTTGCACGTGGAATGGTAGTGATTACATCATCGTACCTATCTGATTATTGCTAATTTCATTCTGTGCTAGTCACTTAACAGCTGGCAGACCAGAACAGGATGCCAGTCCCGATATGCACCCACCTTCACCACCACACGCCCCCGCTTGGTGCTCGTGCTCCCCCTCATGTCCGTACTGAGTCTATGCCCCATCGAAGCTCGTTCTCCGAAGCTTCTCATATCCAATTCGATTCCCCCACAGCCGGTGAAGTAGTCGCTTGGCGCCCGGATTCATGGCGGCTCTAGAACGGGTCGTGCAACCGCCGCTGAGAGAATGAAGAGAACAAATCCCATGATATAGCTGGCACTAGTGGCATCAAATGCCACCCATCCCTTAAACCATCAGGGGTGCCACAATAGCCATTAATCAACGTCTATTGCGGATCTAACCACACTATAGCATCCTCGCAATTCTCATGAGAATATTCAAGTACATTGTAAAATGCTAAGCAGATGAGCCGACATAACGTAACTTACGATTACAGGTTTGGTCCAAATCAAGTAGTACATTGAGCCTTGGCAACCCCATACAACGACATATAAGTCAGGGTGTGTGTGATCATCCATGGCAGTGGGAGTATACGGGGTATTTATAGTGGCGATGAGAAATTCATCCCCATAGGGTCACCTCGTGTGGTACGTCTGGGTATCCATTGGCATCAAAACGTGTGAAGTGCATACTGGATGGCGTTGTCGCAGCTTACCGTACCTACGAGGAAATGGGAGCTGGTGATCTCTCTTGGGCTTCTTCCGAATCAATGTTTTTGATCCATGCACCGATCGCACCTCTGCATCGGTAAGATCGTCAGTGTCAGAGACAGCGACTCGGAGCACATCCACAAAAAGACGTACAAGAAACCTTCATGCCTCAAAAAGAGAGCGCGTTTCTTACCCTTGCTCCAAAATCGTATTGCGTATGAAAGAGTAGTAATGGTAGTTGCATGTCCTATGACGAGATGAGTGCTAGTACAACTACAGTGATCAATACTCACCCCGAATGAAACAGCCCCCAAAGTAGATCCTGTCCAGGCCGTACTTTTCTGCGTTCATGTATCTAGATCCCGAACCTGTCATGAAACCTCAATCAAGGTCCAAGAACAGCCATCACGCACGCAATTTGTCCAATGTTGTTCGACACAGCATACAGCAAACTGCGGCTGATGTCTTCGGCTTTGAACGTCCCGCGTTCACCGCCCCCTTTTCCGGTATGCTTAAAGACTTTACCGAAGGAACTCGCAATCGTAGTCGATTTAAGGCCGAGCTTCGAGTAATCCGTCCCGTAGATATCACCGACAAGCATGTCTACCATTGCATTATCACCCTTTTCCGACAGGGCCAACATCTCTGCCAAGAAATTTAAGAGTCAATCGGCAGGTGGAGCTGATTGACCATTACTCACCATCAAACGTTCGGGCAGGTGTAAGCAAGCTTAGCAAACCCCACAGAGTACCGCCACCCAAACTCGTCCCGCTCACACGCTCGAACATGCCATCAGCGTCGACCTTGAGGATGGACACCCCCGAGCCGATGTTGACGAGCAAACAGGGAAGGTGCGCCGAAGGCTCCCCGGTCTCAAACGTGACCGCATACTTTGGCGGATCGGGCGACGGACGTTCGAGCTCTGGCTGATCGGCAGATGTCAAGGAAATAGCAACCGCATCTTTCCCGCCCGCAACCCCGGTGCCTTTTGCGGTAGCTGGGTGCGAGAATTCCGAGATGAGTTCGTCCGAGAAATAGTACACTTCCTCCGGGATCATGGCCATGAACTTCATCCCTTCGATCAGGCACTCCATCTCGTCCTCGCGCCGCACTTCAACTGAGAGTTCCTTCTCGAACAGTTCCCCAAACTTGTGCGCTCCCCCTCCGGTTGCCATGATTTTGACGCCCCGGCGCATCTCCTCGATGGAGACGCCATTGGCGATAGCAGAGCGACTTATGAGCTCGGAAATGAATGTAATGAGACCTGATATGTTGGTGGTCTCGAAGCGCTCAAAGTTGATGGAGCCACCGGGAATGTGATGGACTTGTGTCGTGCGCTGGAGGATCGTAGAGCGAAGCAAGTCTGTATCGAGAGCATCGACATTGTTATTACCATGCGAATCGAGCACAAGAGGTGTGAGAGTGCCGTTACGTGTGAGAGATGAACTTGGTGGGATGGGTGGCGAACGCGAGACTGAGCTTGAAGATGGCGAACCCGGACTCGAGACAGACAAGCTGCTGGGTGCGGAAGAACTACCTTGGGTCGCAGCGATGGACGGGGAAGGTGGCTCTTCGGGCGAACGAGTGAAATAGACCACTTTGGCAAGGGAGCCGCCAATCTAAACAGCAATGAAACTCGCAATACGACGAGGAAAGGGTGCGAACGCACGTCGACAGCGATATGGGAAACTGGTTCGATGTAGTTTGGGAGATATATACCTCTGCTGTCCCGTGTCTTCAATAGGACGCCTATCAGGGCGTTAAATCGGAGTCGTGCAAGCGACACGCACTTCAGGAGACTCCTCTGCCAGAATGACAGCGCCTCTAGTATTGACACGGATGACCTTTGGGGTGGGCAACGGCGGGGCTGGCATGGTCGACGATGCTGAGCTGGCCGCTGTCGCCCTGTGTTTGGGGTCTCCGCGATGACTCGCGGAGGGCTGGGGACTTGTCACCGCCACGACGGTTATTAACGTATTTGGAGTTCAACGTTATCACTGACGTTGAGCAGAACGTTCTCGTTGGTGGAGTATCAATAAAAATAGGGCTCGGTCAAGAGCTCGGATGGCGAATGCAATTAGAACGCCCATCGTTATAACTGTCTTGGCCTGGGCCTGTGTCGGTCTTATTCATGGCGGAAAAGTCTCAGAGTGGTCATACGATGTCCGGGACAGAGTTCCGTGCGATCATGAGAAGACGTGTCATCGGCGATATCAATCTACCCATCAGCCTCTACCTCCAAAGTGTTGTAGCGTATGTCTGTAAACCCATTAACCACTGATCGCGGACACCACCAGGGCGCAAGCGCTCTCTTGTTCAGCACGGACGCCTAGCTCCAGAGTGACACCTTGTCCTTTCGAGTACGTCATCCGACATCTTACAAGTACCTTTCCACCTCCCCCCGTAACCAGCCCAGACAATTGGAGCGTGTGGACCGACGAAGAACTTGGTGTCTCGGTGCCTCCCAGCGGTTCCATATTAAGAATCTCAATGATCGAGTCGCAGGCAGCTGTGAAAGTTGGTGATAATCATAGTAGCCATGTGAATGCGCATGTACCGTGATTAGGATCGTCAGTAGCTGTTCACAGCGCATCAAAGCACATGGTTCGACGCACCTTTGATACTTTCCATGGCAGCGAGGGAAAATGTCTCAGTGGCAGTTGCGCCGGAACGTAGTCGATCCCACTCCGATGAAAACGAGGAATAGCTGGGTATTATATAGTCCCCGCCGGCAGTAAGCTCCACCTCCTCTAGTTGATATTCATCTTCATATCCTTCGTCTTCGGGTTCCCCTGTCGAAGGATCGAGTTCCTTGCTGATGAACTTGAGAACGCATTGGAACGACGCCGTAACGTATTCCTCTGGGGAATCACGCGTAAAGGAGACGTAAACAATACTTGGTGACGTTGACGCGGTGAGTATTGGAACAGGGAGGATGAAGTCTTCTGTCAGCCCCGACTCCGTCTGGGGCTGCATGATGACAGATACCTGTTCTAGCACTGCGTCCGGAAGGGTATTTGAAACATTGAACTGCTCAAAAATCAGTACCATGACAGACACCATCACATATTTCTACCGCGTACCTGAAACACGATATGCTCTTTGAATATGTGCTTCACACATGTCACTTGATATTCTGTCTCTGTCTCTGTTAGCTGCACTGGTTTTGCACTGCTGTTAAGAACCGGGCCGTAATCTGCTAATTCGGCTACTTCGGCAAGCTGTTGTGCATACGTGGACTGTGTCTCTGCCGCCGTCGGTGGCGGCGGTGATGCGTTAGTTCTGGTAGGCACAGCGATCGTATCCAATGTGCTTGGCCCTTGAAACATCTGGTGAGGTAGTGTCCATTCATGTAGTATGGTATCCTCTTACGGCTCGCTTCCGCTGCCAGCTGGGCACGGCTGATCTTTGGTATTGAAGATGTGTCAAATGGCTGGGAAGCGGCAGCGGGATCGTTGACGTATGCAACAAGTTTCGACTCCAATGCGGCTAGAGAGAATACTGATTCTGTGAAAAGCGACCGTCGTCTATCGTGGGTTTGATAGAAGGGGTAAAAAATACCTTCTTTTACATATGCTTCGGCAAGTGGTTTCTCCTTGAAGATCTTAACATACATAGCCGCACGGTCACGGACTTCGTCGTCAACATCATCCAAGCATCTTACAGGAGCTATGAGCCGCACACAACTAGAGAACACAGAAACCAACCTGCTAAGCAAAATTCCAACACTACGACGTAGTCCAGCATCGATGGCGTTGACACCAAATTTAGCAAGGCTTGATACAGCAGCAGCACGGACAGTTGCGTTTTCCAATACCACACGATTATAAATATACCGGATGTATTTCGTAGGTTGAGGGGCCTTTGGTCCCTCGACGCCGAGTAGGTGGAGGATACGGACGGAGAGTTTAGCGAATTCGCAGTCTTCGATGAACTCGCACAAGTGTGAAAGTGCTTGTTCCTTGCAGTCCGCAATGTACTTGATCATGTCGAACATGGCTTCCACGACAGCCCGCTTGAACTCATACCCGCCCTCGTCGCGCAAGACACCGGATAGAAAAGCAAGCATTGATACGTGCTTGGAAGGAAATTTGAGACAGAGGGAGCGGATAGCATCGACAACGATGACTTTGAACTCGTCGCTGATCTCGGACATAAAACCTGTTATCTGTTTCATGAGGCGATCCACCGAGGCTTCGTTGCCGGTCTGGGGAAACATAAACATTAAATGGACAGACAGACAAGCATAATAGTACCTTGAGAAGAGTAGTGATAGCGTATGTGGCAACACTCCGGTTGGGGTCGGCGATAAGATTTTCGAGGTCCACATTGCAGGCAGCTACGCTTGCGGGATGAGTCAAGGCAAGTGCAGCGAGGGTTCGAGTTGCGGCAAACTTCAAGACCGGTTTGGGAGATGAAAGGAATAGCTGTAGGACTATATGACACGTTGAAAAAACCGTTGCTACATCAGGACTAAAAACAAACCTGCGATAGGCTTGGTCAATTGTGTGGCAGCTACGTGCTTCATCTCACAGATAGCTCGGGCGGCCTCGAAGTTCACCATATCACTCTTATGCCGTAGCCAGCCATCAAGTAGATCAAGGATCTGCTTTTGCATGCTACGATGGGGTGAGATCCGAACTATCGTTTGCTTGAGACGAACTACGTACTTCGGGTCTTCTTCCATAACCTTGGCAGCATATCGAATCAGCATACACAGAGCCATCGAGTTCTTCAGCGTCGTGCCAGCACCAGACCTGCCGCCACCCAACTGCTGAATCATTTTGGTGACAGCCATCCTATCTTGCTGGCGAATGAGGTAGAGCAAACCAAGAGCATGATACTGGGTGATGTAACTAGTCGACGGTATAGGCTGATATCCGCTGTTTGATGAGCTCGAGGAACCAAAGTTCAAATAGCCCCCCGAGGAACCACTAAATAAGGAGGGCGACGACTTTGCGTTGACTGCTTCCTGAGCTTCGTTGACCCAGCGCTTCACAATGTCTTTCGCCTGAGGGAAGAGATGGTAAGAGGAGACCAGCGCGGCGGACGATATAGAGGGCGTCCGATCAACGATGGCGGCCTTGATGAAACGCTCGACACCTTGAGCCATGGAAGGCTGTATAAAGTGAGTCGGCCATTATGACATTAAAGTACTAGCACCTCACGTCGATGATTCGGCATAAGGCGCGGATGGCGTTCGGTCTGTAAATGACCTCGGAGTTTGGCTGCATGTCTTTCATGATACTGCCTGTGACCATGATCACACCTTCTGCTGTAGGAGCCAGTTCCTTGATCGCGAGGTACACCATCTGCCTCAGCGCGGCCTGTATGAAACATGATTAATGTCCCCAGCTAGCGGGCGTGATTCGACTCACATCTTTGTGTTGGAATAGCTTGGTGGTGCCAAAGAACAGTGTAGTGGCCTCCTGCGAGCTGAAACTCTCGCCAATATAAAGGAGGTAGACGATCCTCGTGAGTAGAGCTCTACACTTGCGCGGGCTGATGGGCGATTCATTGAAGACACGGGCCTCCTGGATGATTGTGGTTTTATTGTTGTAGTAAGAGCTGAGCCCGCTCTCCTCTTCCTTTTTGGACACGTAGGCCATGGCAGACGGTAGTGAACCACTCGACCCCGACGTTGCACTCAGATTGGGTCCCTGTTGACATTTGTTTGGTTGATATAGGTTCCGACTTCAAGTTCAATCAGCCAGCGGAATCTCGCAATTGAGCCACCTCATCGTAGGTTCGTCGGCGCAGCGTCTCAGGACAGGCTAGGTCACCGGTGAATGAAAGTGGCACGCAAATACTTTGATCATGCGCTTGCATGTTTTTATTATCATCGAGGCACCAGCTGGGCAGCAGCCTTCCTCACTGATCAGTGCACAGAATGTCTTGAAAGCCACTGGGTTTGGCTTTGATCACTTTGAATGGTTAGGCAACCAGGACACCAATTTGTCTTCAGGCGACTTTATTTGTACCTCCTGATGACCGAGTCGGACTCAAGCTGACGAAGTTTCCAGTCCTCTAGCATGTTTTGTTGGTGCTACATCAACGAATTACACGGCGTACGCATACGTATCCGCTGGCAGTGGATGACTTAGCATTGCTCTTAATATTGTTACCTGCAACAGATCGGTCCGCCTCAGGTGGGTGGAGCGTTTGATTGGTCAACGTAATGGAAAATTACAACATAACCCTTGCCCGTTACCTATAGAACCGGCGAGAAGGAATCGATGGTGCTGAACGGTCCATGCGCGCTTCTTGGATCCACCTGATAGGTGGGTTCAGAAGTGGGCACACCCTCGAACACCTACCCGATAACCTCGTCTTTATAAAATTCCTTTGGCTCCATACGACGGTACAGCGTTAAATTTTGATACGCACTCAGTCGCTAGCCCATTCCCTTCCAGATCTACCAATGCCGGCCCGTTCTTCAATCCGTGTTGTTGTACCTGATGAGACTGACCACGACACCCAAGATTCAATGTCCTGAGTTCTCAAAATTCATGCCAAGGAGGATGGATTCCAACTTGGCCGAGGATTTCAACCAGCCGCACTGGTACGGGGCTTGTAACTCGGTTCCAGCGAGGGAACGGCACCTACATAATTTGCTCTTCTGCCAGGAGCCCTCCAATCACCATGCCCAGATGGCATGTCGAAATAATAACGTTATGGCGTCCGGCGCACGGGCGCAGCAATTATCAGGTAACTCAACATGGTTCTGTGGCGTAGCGAGGAATGACCGGCGGAGTCATGGAGCATAATCTTAGGACGAATGCAATGTACTTCTTTCTGCGCCGCTATCTTCTTCGTTCTTCCGCAAACTGCGCAACGAAGGTCTCATTCATCATTCCCTCGGATCTGTTCTCCTGGCGCTCATCAGCTTGTCTTTCATCTCGGTGCCACAGCAAAACTCAGCAAGAGCCTCGACTTCGCAGACCCCAACTTGCACAGTAACTCCTTGTTCTCATACTTTAAGAGGTGGGTCCCCTTGTCCTTTTGGCCCAATTGGACAGCTGGCAGGATTAAGTTCATGTTGGCGCTGCCGCCAGAAAAGTGCCGACCGGTAATTCGGTCCAACTACTGTTGGCTATCACCTCGTGCTGTTACATACGGTGGACCCTTCTTTTCCCTTATCGCCTCTCTCAGAGCGGATATCTGTGACTTTGTTCTACAAAACGTTTGCGCCTGAAGCATTGACTTAAAGTGGTATCTAAAACTGCCCATACCCTAGAACAAGCATTTGATGCTCGAATCACGGGCCAGAGGCTCGGTTACCTCGACTCCGTCGCGCCAGTAAGGAGGTAACATGGGTAGTCAGGAAGGCCGTCGCTGGCGGCCCAATAAAGATATTCCTGGACTCTTCGTCAACCCCACAATGCCAGCTGGGTACACGAAGTCACCGGCGCGGCCAACCCCCAGAACATCTGCTGCCTCGATCTATCCTCAATCACCGTGTTGCTTTCTGCCCAAACTTGCTTATATCAGAAAATAGGACGAAGGGATCACACCAGCCGTTGGCGCTGAGGTTGCCATGCTGAATGAGAGTGGGTGCTCGATATTAATGATTTTGAGCTAGATATATCACATGTAGTGTGCATGTAAAATCGTACAATGTGCTTTGAGTACAGTACACTGGATGCAATGTCGAACAATAAGTCGAGAAAATGCAAGCACGAAGAGACCGCCGTATCATCTGAATGACCGTCAGTGCTTCTTACGCGCATAGACATTTTCTATCAAGACATAAACCGGAGTTCTGGCCTCATCGAGCTCTGCGCATGCATTGTGCTCCATAGCGTCGACAAACTCCGCTGAAAGGCCATGGCCAAGTAGGAGCGGCCGCCCAGACTTAAAGAATGCCTGCAAAGAGATAATAAGACAAAACGGACGATTCTGCAGGCAGATGTCACTCGCCTTGATGTCATCCCTCATAGTCGCTCCAACCTCGTTCCAAAACTTCGTCACTGGATCACTCCCACACAACCAAGGAGAACACGGTATCCAGAACTCCCGATACACAACATCTTCAAATGCTGGGTGGTTGGATACCCACTCATATAAGTGAGTGGATGCATCTGCATCGCCTCCTCGTTCCCTGACTGCCCGATTTATATAGGACATCCAGAGGGGTGTCCATGGAGGGTGGAAGGATCCGGCAGGAAAGAGAATTTGCTTTTTGTCCGACCCTGTGAAAGTGAACCGAAATTCGGTAAGATCTATAAGACCGCCTGGTCGGAGCACATGGCTTATGTGGTTGATCAAACCGTGATAGTCGCGAATCTAATGATACTGAATACAGCTTTACAGTGGACAAGCGAGGGAAAGCAACTTACCCCCGATGAAATGAGCTGGCAATGCACAACATTGAAGTCACCATAAAAATGCTCCAGACCAAGATTGATGTCGTCGACTTCGCTTCTATCTCAAGGGAAATTTTCTAGCAAATGAAAAACACGGTGCATGTACTCTCACCTGCAATTTGCGGGCATAGATCTGGAAAAAGTCAAGAAAGGTTATATCGGATAGTCAAGACAGAAGCTTACAGTGACTGCATGGGAACGAGATCAACGGCTACCGCACTGCAATTAGGGAACTCTCTCGCGACGTCCATTATCCTGCGGGCAGTAATACGTACAAGCGATTGCTAACAAGGAGTGTTGGCTCACCAGCTGCCGCTTCCGCAACCGAGATCAAGGACAGCCTTGACTTCGAAACCGTCATCCGCCATAATTTCCGGCAAAGGCGGCGGATATTTTCCCATTACTCTGCAGAACATTTCATGCTGCTTGTCTTTGAGATGCTATGAGGAACAGAACGGGAAAAGCGACGGCTGCACAGACTGAGACGTTCCAGCTCCTCGTCATCTGCTGGAAGGCGGTAGACGTCAGAGTAATTGTTGAGGCCTCTACCGTATTCTTGGCGGTAAGCTTGGGCGCGCAACGAGCTGGTGACTGAAAAGACGGAGGGGGCAGGAGACGCGGAGCGCATGGACACGTCGACCGATGTCCTTGAGCTAGCCACACTGGCGTCAAACGACATTTCGGTGTAGCGATCCGACTCGGTGTCGCTGTCACCGCCGTCGGAGAGGGTATCTGGACGGGAGTAGGCATGGGCGGGCATCGTGGAAGTCAACATGAGTAGTGAGACGGAGGAGCATGGAATGGATTGAATATAAATGAGATTTGTAGTTTGAGGGGACCTCGATCGGCGGATATGGTTGTTGCTCCGTCACTCACACTTGGGCCGCCGCAACCGCGTGAGTACGCGTTAGCAGGGCCGAGGACCACCAGGGGCCACCCAACCCCACTGGACTTCATTTTTTCTGCTGTTTCCTCCGCTCAGAATCGAGGTCGACTTACCTCGTCCTCTGTGCTTCTTTTCCACTGTTCACCTCTCCCGGGGTTGCTTCTCGTGGTATGTTTGCTGCCAGCCTTACGTGAGCCCATGCATAAGCCCTTAAGGTTTGATCCAGAAGATTCTGGCGGGCCACTTGTCGATGCTCGCACAATTCACGGTGGAGGTGCTCGATAGAAATTCCACCGGGATTCTCAAAGAGTCAGGTTTGCCAGTCTCAGGTTCATCTCCGATGAGTCCTGCGGTAATAGCTAACATATCCGGATTCAACCAACAGGAATTGGCAGTGAGATCTCCCGACGGATATCAAACTCCGACGCGGTATGCCAGTGACATAT
>JBBPJY010000050.1:31680-42503 GCA_038088975.1 Xerocomus cyaneibrunnescens
ATACCACGGACGTTGCCCAATGCTACTGCTAGCTGTGGATTTCTCGCTAAACAACCCTTCGCTTACCGTCTTTACTGCTAAGCGCCATGTCGCATTTGACTGTCCTGCGGAGGTACGCGCAAGAGGCGAAACCAGAGACATTGCCGCCTTCGGTCCTGTTTGAGTATAGCGATAAATGTTTGGCAGTCTTCGACGCGTTCCCCAAGGCGATCTTCCACTTTCTAGTTCTACCTCGCGTCAAACCGCCGCTGAGCACGGGCGAACTCGCCAATCTCCAGACCTTGCTCAAGGGCGACAAAGCACGCGCGAAACAAGTGCTCGCGGATCTGAGCGATAAGGCTAACAACATCAAGAAGCTGATTCACGAAGAGATGTTGAACCGGTATGGGTTCCAATGGGAGATTTGGATGGGATTTCATGCAGCCCCGAGCATGGAGTACGTCCGCGCGCTTTCTGCCCGCGTTCATCGTGCTCATGTTCGCAACTTGCCCCTCGCGGCGCTTGCAGACATTTGCACCTGCATGTCTTGTCGAACGACCTGTGTTCGGAAAAGATGAAGCACAAGAAACATTACAATTCGTTTCACCCCAAGCTCGGCTTTTTCTTGCACCTACACGAAGTTCTTTCGTGGTTCGACGAGGAGCCATCTTATTTCGAACGCGTATGTTCTGGTCCCCACGCGTCGACGCCCCCGTTCACTTATGTACCCCTATTTCCATTTACCCAACTAGATGTCCCAACTCAAGAAGAGCGACTACGAGCGTCTTCTCAAAGAGGGTCTATGTTGCTGGAAGTGCGAACGCGACATGAAAAATATGCCGGTGCTGAAAGCCCATCTGCAAGAGGAGTGGGACGAAGAAGCGCGCAAAGCAAAGGCCAGACTTGCAAGAAAGCGCAAGCGCGCCGATGCGTCGGACGCGACGTCTGCCAGCCCGGATGCATCGGACGATAAAGAACCAGAGCACAAGCGGCCCTCTCCGAGTGCTTGACAGCTCTGAACGCGTCCTCCAGTGCTCCGAGCTTACCATAACCGATGGCCCGGAATTACGATACCTATGCTTTCACGAATCGTGCGCATCGACGCTTGCCATGACCATTCCGTATGACGTGTTTCCCACTTTGAATATGATCTGCCTTGATTCCATCACCGATCCTTGATTCTTACCTGACTTGGCAAAAGTCTATTCTTGCAAGACTTTTCTGGACCGACAGTGTGCCTTCGATTGAGGGATTTGACCCATATATAAGCTGATGTCCTTCATGTTTCCACTGGCAAACACACCACCTTCGTACAATACCCACGATGCCACCATTTACCCTCCATTAGGGTATCATCTCCACAAGCTGGATTACGGAGCGCGGTGAGTGCAATTACCCCTGTCCATATGATCCTTGTGCCCACCCGGGATCATAGCTTGGCCGGGGCTTGTTAGAATGTTCTAGCACGTGCGTATGATCCTTGACAGTCGAAGATTGCTCAAAGTTTCCCCCGCCAGCCACGACGCGACTGACGTCGCCAACGAGATCATGGCTGTGGGATCCCGCAGTGTCGAAAAGGCTCAAAAGTTCGTCGATGAATTCGTCAAGGGTGACAAGAACGCGAAGGTATATGGCCCATACGAGAAAGTGTATGCTAACATATTCAGCACATCTTCACCGCAGTTGTGCTGTGTTGACCAGATCCCAAGGACGCTGACGGGGTGTATACATCAGTGGGAACCTTGACGTTCGTGCTACTCAAAACTTCCTAGCAGGCAGGCAGCCTCAGATGGACACTGTCCGCACGTTCAACTACACAAATGCTTGGATGCCTTGAAGGCGAAAAAAGCATGTCCTGTGCGGGAAGCCTGCGACGTGCAGCGCCATGGAGCTTCCCCTTGCCGATAGCGGTCGCAATGGAGAACAACGTCTTTATGGAAGTACTCTGGATGGGTTTCCAGCTGCTGAGGAAGAAGCTGCAGGGAATCATCGGTTCGCGTACCCTTAGTTTACCTGCTGTCGTTCATAATTTTTCAGACGACCTTGGTATCGACAGTGAGTGCGTGCGTACATCTGAAAGGGCACGACGATTGATGATCTGATCCTAGAACTTTCGCTGACCCGTCGTATGATCAATCCTAAAACTCAGGGGAGGGGCCCTACTGGATTTGTACGTGCCTTCTCGATTGCACTTGCATCTCAGTTCGTGGACGGAAAATGCGCCAGCAGTCCGTATCCGAACATCTGGGTAACCCCGAGATCGCCCCACCTTTGATATTCGCTGAACACGTGCCACAAGACGATCCTCGTACTCTACGAAACATCCGGGGAACGCGCACACTGAGCCCGCGGGACGTTGTGGGTACGATGTTCCAGACGACCTGTGCCGGCATCGACGATAACACGACACTTACGTTCATTTTTGCGCCCACTCCTAAGACGGGCGAGATGCTCGCCGCCCAGGCCATAGTATGGATGTTAGTTCGCACAGCCCGACCGTTGTCGTGCGTTTTCAGAGAGGCACGATCATCGTTCCTGCCCCTGTCCTGGTACCTGATTCCTTCGTCGTCCAGTGATTCAAAGAGGGGCAGCCCGGCGATTTCGAGCGCTCGGAGACCCACAAGTTTGAATGTGTTAGCACGGGGAGGCATTTCCAAGCGGTCGATATGGCACGGCGTATCGGGATGGTAAGATGGAGAGCCAGCCGTGGAGCCACGATAAGGGGATCTTGGAAATGGAAGCTTTTGACGAGGTCGGTACCATTGCTTTCAGCACGGTTCCGGTAAGGTTCATCACATCCACAGGTGCAGCACAAAGAAGGCTATAAATTGCCCGACGGTGTTTAAAAGGTGCTATGGACTGACGGTCCCTGTGTGATGTTGTTCGTTCGTCCAAGGTATCACCATCTTGAACACAATAAATTAACAAAGCGATGACCATGCTGGTTTACAAAGCATTCTATACGTCTGTGTTCTATTTGCTTGTTGCTTCCAAGGTACTTGTTGGGTTTCCGTTTACTCTTCCTCGGCAATGGCTTCCTCGATTCCCGCCGCCATGATCCTGGCACCAGCCAATCTCTGGGCACGGGACCGCTCACTGGCCTCACGGATGGCCCAAGTAAGCTCGTAAGTCCTGCAAGCATCTAGAACTCCATGAGTCAACGGGAACGCGCTGGTCAAAAACCATTCACCTTCGTAAGAACTAAGAATCTGAGCGGCATCAGGATTCTCTTCAATATCCTCGATAATATCGATCCAGTTGGAGACCTGACACGACCGGAGTTCGCATAAAGCGTAACAAGTAGATCAAGAAGGTACGTACCTCGGAGAAAAACGGGTCATCATCAGGGAAGTTGAAGACTTGTTCATGGTCGTCTCCAGGCTTGCGGACGTAAAGAATGGGCTGGACATACGGATTGACAAGCCTAAGGAAATGAAATGAGTGATTCAACTCATTTCCGTAGAACCTTACTGACTTGAGGCTGTACCCATCGGCGTGGACCTCCAACTCGCAACTGTAATTGTGACCCTGGAGAGTAGCAACATGGGTGAAAGAGCCCACAGCACCCGAATCATATTTCCTGTGTCGTTAGTAAGACGGGCGACCTCATGGGTCCGGAGATTGGAAGAACTGCACCAAATGGCAGAGGTAACACGCGGGATCCTGTTCTCGGGGGCAATCTTACTCTCATCAATAGCCATCTTGGACAGGTGGCCGGCGTTTTCGTCCCATTCAAGCGAGTGCGCGGTTACGGAAGAGATGTCGACTTCACCACCAAAGTAGCGAGAGAGATCGCAAAAGTGAGTGCCTTGCTCGACGATAGGGCCAGCACTAGATGAGTGTTAGAGCCGAGAAGATGGCTTGATTCGCACACTCACCTCTTCGACTTGTCCCACCAGTCTGGTTTGGCAATTGCTTCGTAGGCGCAAGCATAGCGTGCGATCGTGGCCATCACGACGAGATTGTTCTCCTCGATGATTCGTTTCATCTTTTGGGTAGCCTTGAGGTACCTCAGCATGTACCTGCACATGGATTGGCATTGTACACCACACGTAAAAGAGGTAATTGCCGCACCCAACGGAGACGATGGCGCCACTCTCGGAGATGGATTTAGCGACCTGGAAGCACTCCCCGATCTCGCTCTTGTCACCTGTTGCGATAGGCTTCTCGATGAACATGGCAACGCCAGGGAAGTGCTTCTGGATCTGCATCTCGATATCACGGCCTGGCTGGAGGGTACCTCGGAACATGGGGGGCGAGCCGATGACGAAGGCACGGGGACGCTCCTTTGGCGTCATGTTCTTGACGAAATCATCGAGCGTCTTGTAAACGTGGGTATCCCGATAGGCAGAGACGACGAACGAGTCGCACTTTTTCTGGAGGACGGCAGCGGCACGCTCTGTGGCGGGATCGATGAGGGCGACGACCTTGAGGCGCAAACCGAGTTTGCTGAAAGGAGTGAGCATCGGACGGAGAGGAGAGGGGGGAGGGCTAACTGTTCGAAGCGGAAGGAGTGGTTCCATGGACCCTCATCCGAACCTGAGAGAGTAGGGTGAACACAATGCATGAAAGGACTAGGAGGGAGATGGCTGACCAAACATGATGTTGCCGGCGCCGACAAAGACGACGTTGAAATCGCCTGTACCACCGACGTGGGTAGTTCTGTGGACGATCAGTGGATGCGGACAGCATGAATGGTGGAACCAAACTTGTCCATCGGGATCAGCCTGGACGGATCGATGGATGGCCTCCGAGAGGAGAAGCCGGAGGAATAGCCCGAGCCTCGTCTATCGGGGACGCGACGCTCGGAGCCCCTGCGGGAGGGGGGCTGTTTTGTGGAGGTCATTTCGAGGTTAGATGAGAGTCTGCGAGCCATGGTGGTGGTTGAGGACAGGGAGGGAGAGCGGGACGGATCCAGTATTTATTTAATCGGGACGGATTAAGGTTTATCTGGGACACCGTGTGTCGGTCGACGTGGGACAATATCAAGCAAGCAAGCACGTCAAGTAAGTACTGTAGCAAAGACAGCGATGAACAAGAGCACTACGGAATGAACGTGATGAGGGGGGTATAATGAAGGGACGGTAATAGACGGATATCAACAGCTGTCCTGAGATCGAGCTGGCTGGTTGGCGACAACGGTGTTGGGCTGCTGCTGGGTCTGTTGCAGCTGCCGGCTCGCAACTTCCTGGCGCCGCCGTTCCGCGGCCTCGAGTCGCGCAGTCATCGCCTTGAGCTGCTCCTTCAACTTTTCGTTCTCCTCCGTCAGCTTCAACACGTTGCTCGCCCGCTTCTGCACTCGGTCGACGGTGCTGCGGGGGACGGTGACTGATCGTGCCTGTGCGACGACACGGCAGAGGCGAGCTGGACTTACTGCGGCTCTGCTGATGGCGGTGAGCTTGTGCCCATGATGAAATCAAACGAGTGCGTGAGGTCGAGGTCCGCCGCAGGGATGTCTGGCAGGGACGGAGATGGCGTGCGGGAGGCAGGGTGAGTGGGTGATGGCGCCAGGCCGGGCTGGGGAGGCCTGTAGGGTGTTGGCTGTGAGCGATACGCATCGGGCACAGCGACGGACAGATCGCACATTGAGCTGGTCAGCTCTGATCGCTCGTCCATGTCGTCGTTGACGACGAGCACGAGGCCCCGCGAACGACTTCAAACCCATACCGAATATCCATCCATGGTATATTTTTCCCACAATTACTTAATTGCGATCGGCCCTTATTATGACTGCCTTCATTCGCCATTTCCCTTCCCCATCCTCTCCTCCCCCCCCCCCCCCCCCCCCCCCCCTCCCCGTCGTCCACGACGACATGCCCACCGCTCCCGTCCACCTCCTGGACGGCAGCGACGTTCTTGACGATGCGCCCATCATTCTCCCCCCTCTCCCCGATCCCCATGACCATGACCAGGACGTACACGACATCGACATTCATGCCCCTCCCTTCTCCACAACCGTCCCCGACAGCATCTCTGTATTATCTATTCATGACTCCTCCGTGTATTATAGCCCCTTTCCCGACTGCAACCCCTTCTCGCCCTCTCTCCCCCCATATCCCTACCCTGCCCAAGACGCTCACGTCTCGCATCCAGACTTGCACTTTGTTCTCCACAACGACTCCAACCCTGCCTTTGCACACAACAGCCCACACGTGTCTCCGAAGCATTTGCACCACACACAGGATGATCTCGCCCTTCGCGGCGCTCCCTCGCTTCACGACTCTCGCTTTCACTCGGCACAGTCCTCGTCCTCTCTCGCATACCTCCCTCCGCTGCATGACCTTGCCGGTCCACCGGATCAGGCATCACCTCCCTTTCTCATGGCCTCGCGCCCTTCCAAGCCACCGGGTCTTGCACATACCATGTTACCGCCCATCGTACAGTCCAATCCCGCAGAGCTCGGTAGGGCTGACATCGAGGCATGTATGTCCAGTTTCCTCTCGTTTTACAACTTATCCTTGCTTCAGAACCGTCCCGCGATGAAGCGCACAGTCACCGGCTCCCCCTCACAAGTAGACCCGTGTGCGGCCGCCTTTCTTCGCGATCAGCTTGGCGAGGCGAAGTGGAACACCTTCTGTGCTCGACTGTTCGAGCGACGTCTAGGCCCAATCAAGTCAAAAATACGTGTCAGAGGCAAAAATACCAATGACGACACCAGTGCCCCGCCTGGCGCCACTGCGATCGATTTTCTCGTAAAGGTTGAGGTCGTCAAAGAAGTCTTGCGAACTTTCGTCCCGTACGTCCTTTCCCTCTTCTTCTGTGCTCCATCGGCGTGTCGCGCGGTTGGATCACGCTTACCCTATGATTACGCAGTCATCCGTATAATCCCCTCAAGTCGCTGACCCATCCGTATCCACCCTCTCCATCGGGTACCGTCACCCTTACGCGCTCTACCATTCTCGTGCTTTCGGGTTGGTCAAACACACAATTCTCTTATTGGGCTCGCCGCGCCGAGGGCATCTCCGTTCTGTCTGCGCATGATGAGCGCCTCCACGCGGTTGCGGTTGCTTTACAGAAGCGCATCAACGCCGGCGGTGTTCTTCTAGACGGTACCGATGAAACCGAATTCTATTCCACCGAAGGGTGCCCAAACGTCACCGGCAAGGGTCTGGATATCATCATCGAGGAAGTCAAGAAACGTACGGGACTGAGTCCCTTTCTTCGCGGCAAACACTCCAGTCTAGACCCGTTTGGCTCTACCAACAGCGATAAGGACGCGGGTCCAGGTCCCCCCTATGGTGTCCCTGCGGCGCCCATTTACATGCCTACCTTTCAAGCGATGGAATACTCCCATGCCCCTGCAATCACCGCCTCCGCCGAATCGCCGATTGGTCGCCGTCCAAAGAAAAAGAGGAGGATAAGTGTTGCAGACTCCGTTTCATCATATGGCAGTTCCAGCGCCTTGAAAGTCGATCCATCTGACGAGCCAACAAGCCATTTTAGTATGCTCCTTGCTGACAATCCTCGTTTGACACCGGACCAGGAAAGTGTATCGTCATCGGACATGCAGCCGATTTCCCCGCCGTCCTCGATAGCTCTCCCGCAACTTCTTGACACACCGCGTGTTGATGAAAATGGGCTCAGTCCGTATGAACTATCCTCTCATGGGATCCACTGCACGGATGACGGTCGCCCTGAATATTTCCCTGTCTCAAATTCACGGTCAGATCTCGAAAGTTCCGATGCGGAATATTTTTCACGGAAGAGGTATTGCGGATTAACCGAGAGGAACCCGGAAAAACGCCCCAAGTTGAGTGCATGAGTTGTGCGCGATTTCTTTTGACCCCACATTTTATTCCCGTTCGTATCGTGGCATTCCCTTCGCTCCTGTTTTTTTTTTCTTGTGTTACGCTTGACACTGCGCTCTCTTTGACGTCCAATGGATCCTCACTGCCTGTACTATTCAACCACTCATGCATGCTATCACCTATCAAAATATGCCCACTTCCAGGTTACATCTGTCTAATTTTTGTAACACCACACTCGGTCGTCCATCCAATTCATCTAGTTTTTTTGCTTGTAAACGGTGTCGTAATACTGTAGTTTTAGATGATTGAATAAAGTTGGCGACATGAAATGACCCGGCGTGGACACGACGCTGCTGAACACGCTGCGGCCGGGATTACGACCTCAGGACACGGACACGCTCCTCCTCCCAACCCAACACATGTCGTTGCCGTCCCTCAATGCTGCCAACCTTGTCATCGCTCTGACTTGCCTCTTTTTCCTGCTGGCAAGCTATGCCGTCCTCTTTAGCGCATTTCTCCCATTCCCGGGCATCCCTGTGCGTCCACGCATCACCCCTCGCGGCCTGGCTCTCACCTGACGTATGAACGTCGCCAGCTGCTTGACGTCCTGACCCAGGACACGCACTACAAGTACTTTGTGCTGCTAATTATACCCACCAGCTCGTACTTTGTCATCGCCAACTGGGTCGGCTGGCAGTACTATCAAAACTCGTGATGGCCCCCTACACGAGTTCGTACGCCCACACCGATAGTCCTATCTACATATTTATAGGTACATTCTCCGGCTCTGCTCGCCAGTGTCGCATTTCAACACAATTCAATCTGCCTCGTGTGTGCTCTGGTTCACCCAAACCGATCAGATCACTTACCAGTCGATCGTCCAAGGGACGCGCCTACACGCCGCCTGCAATGTGGCAGCGTCCTCTCTTCGTCCGCCACGTGTCGCCGTGCCATCCCGCCAATCACACAGACATTGTACGCCAAAGCGTTGCAAGCGTGTCCAAGAAGCCGCATGCCCAATAGATTCGGTTCCTCTCGCTATCCTACTAAATACTACCAGCGACCGTGCCGGATTCACGGGGTGTTTGTCTTTGAAACGTCCCGTTATCCACTCAGCTTTCTAACATCCTCCATTCAGCCGCATGCCACTAACCAAATGACATGTATGTGGCAAAATTCAGGGTGGTGGCTCAGGTGATCGTGACTTCTCCGTGGGTGGCCGAGACCGCATCCGTACTTGTCTTAGCTCTTGCCACAGCCGGCTCCGTTCGGGCTCGCTCTGTGTTGGGGCAACAGATCTCGCTGGACTCGGGTCACGGTACGATACCCTCGAACGTGCCGGGCTCGGGTTGCGTCGGGCATTAAGGCGTGATCGTGGGGATGGCGGTGGCCCGTCAGTCGCCAATGCGGATGACTTGGAACGAGCAGGACTTGGCTCCCGTCCTCGGGTGGATAACTTTGGACGAAGGCGAGAGACGGGCTCTACGCGCGGTCGGCTAGACAGGAGGCTAACAATGCCTGGCTTCGAGGTCAACCCACTGGAACGGCTAGCAAGCCGGCTTTCGCCTGCATCCGAATCCTCGGTTTCTGTCTCAGCACCCGCATTTCGCCGAGGGTATGCATTTCTCGCAGTCTTTAGTGCCAACGGACCGGTAAGCTTTGGTGTGGTTACGGGTGGACCGTTGGTCATGGCTGGTAGGCGTAAATACCGGGCACGGCTAGCAATAAGTTAATGATCGTCCCAGCTCGGCAATCCTTCGACTAGATCACTCACGCTATCTCCTTAAGGTGACGCTTTGTTTTGTAGGCTTGGCACCATTTCTCCAATGCTCGTGCTGCCTCGAATTCATTAGCGGACCAAGACTTTGATGACTGTCGAACGTACAAAGGACGGCTGCAGTGTGAACTTCACGTGCTTTCTTGGCCTGAAGGGCTTGAGGCATGGCAGCTCGCCAAATCCCCCATATATTCGCCTTCGTCCGAGATGCATGAAACCGTATAGCCGGGAGAGACTTGGCGGCGCAATATCAATGAAAATGTGGCTCTTGGCGGAACCTTGATAACTCACTCGTGTCCTTGAGTGCCAGATCCCAAAAGCGCGGAAGAGAAGATTCTTTTGGTTTTGTCGTACCACCTGGTGAACCTGTGGTGGAAAAGTCTGCCTCGGATTACCGTTGGGCGTGCGCGCCAAGAACCCACCATAGGGTGCAACTTTTCCTCCATGTACTTCTCTCTCCACCTGTCCCACGCAACTTGCATGCAGGCCCGATCAAACTCAGCCTCTCGCTCCCGCAAGAGAATCCGCTTACGCCGCCGAGCGCGAGCCGCGGCGAGCCACTTGTGGAACATGCGCCGCATGTTTTCTGGTGAATTGTAATAATGAATAAACAGTGCATTCAGTAAGATCGGTGCTAAGTCTTGAAGAGGAAAACTTGCCTGCTCGCTTGATGTCAAGATGACTCTCCATAAGACTTAGGTCTTCGACGTGTCTCAAGCATATGTTTTTCCATTTCCTGAAGGCAAATCTAGGAGAAACATGTCAGGCGCAATCCAAACCGATAGAAATTCTTCCTTTACTTCAGTACGGCTTGAGAGTGCTTTTGGCGAACTTCAAGTTCTCGAAGCTTGACTTCGATGACGCGGTTTGTCCAGCGACTCAAGGCGTCAGCTAACATTCGCTGTGGGCGAGGTCAGAATTTCACAACCCCTCAATCCCTGCGAAGCCCACCATGTTGACTCGGGTGATGATCTGCTCTTCGGCTATACGATGCCAACGCCTTCGATTTGCCTTTGTCCGCCACACTGTACGAAATCATTCAAAATAGCCGAGGAGCCGTAGGCTTGCCAGGCACTTACTTTTCATGTATTCACCGAGTTTGCGTGCTTGAAGAGCTTTGAGTTTGTTTTGCCGCTGCTTTTCCGCCAGTTTGAATTTCCATGCATTTAATATCCGCCGTTGCACGATGAATTTTTCAACAATTTTCGCATGTTTGAGTACCTTCAGCCTCGCACGCAGCTTAACTCTCCACTTCAGAAGTGCATCATACTGTGTCCGAGCAAGGTAGCGTTGAATTGCAAAGAACCGACGGTTCTGAT
>JBBPJY010000051.1:16061-28863 GCA_038088975.1 Xerocomus cyaneibrunnescens
TCGGGGATTGGTGTACTATAGACGTTCAGAGTATACTGTGTAGGTACATTCCGTACTTGCATAGCACACCCTGGAATGCATTCATTACCTGGTATATTGCTGAAATCGTGTCTAGCGAAAACGAGTATGAAAAACGAAAATAAAGAATCTGGACAGCATACAAATACAGATCCAAGCTAGATGGAGTCACCACAGTACATTAAATTAGCTAGACGCCAACTCGAGAGGAGGGAAAGCGTGCAAAGGGTGTTGGCGCAGAGACGGATAACCCGAGTCCGCGGTAAAGAGTGCCATGTGTCGACGACACCGCCAAAACGTCCGGTACAATGAGGTATGCATACGTAGATATACACATGGGACAGGGTAAGTGTGCGGGTCAACCAAAGGATGCCACGTCACAGGTCGACGTGGCAGTAATGAGCGAAGAGAAAGGATAACGGACCTCGAGGACCAGGGGAACACCGCATCACGACTCGTTCAGCTCAAAGTACGCCCTGAACATGGATTCCGTATAGAGATGCGTGTCGGAAATGACACCGTGCACGTGCATGAACAACCGCGGAAATCGCTTCGTAAAGTAGCTCAGAAAGCCCTCGGGCATTGGCCCCAGCGTGCGCTTCACGTGGTCGGGGAGATCTTGATAGTGGTGTTTCTATGGTGTCCACGACGTGCGTGAGGGGTTCCGCGTGGATAGATACGGGGAACAGAGAGACTCACCTTGTTTCTTAGCGCTCTCAGGAGATCTTGCATGCTCTTCCCGTCGTATTTGCGGAATTTGCCCAGGTTTTCGATAAACACCTTGTCCAGCCTGGAGTGCCAGTCGTGCCCCACGATATCAAAAGCACCCGTCTCGAGCACGATGAGATTGTGGTCCCGAGGATCTCGACACATGATCTCAAACCGATCAGATGCGTCTTGGAGGAAATTCAGTCGACGCGCAGGATCCCAGAAAAAGGGATGTACAAGACAGGACGTGGTATCAGGCCTGTTCAAGAAAAAGACTTGGGTTAGAAGCGAGAACGAAATAGAGGCGAATCCAACTTGCCGCCGAGGAGCAACCGGATCAAGCATCCTTCCGATCAAGTCAACGGCTTCGGAGCCCTCCTCCCCAAACCTCTCCAAACCATCCAAGTTTTTGACATTTTTGATAATATTCACCTCCCGTTCAAATCTATCTCCAAACGGGTGCGACCCGTTCGTGAGGACGTAGTAGAATAAACAACCCAGTGCGAAAATATCGACGGCTTTCGTGAGACGCGTCGTTGGTCTGGGCGTAGAGGTGGCCCCGTTCACGACGGTACCTGTACTATCCGTGGACGACTGAGATCCGTCGTCACTAAGTGAATCGTCGAGTTTCACATCGCCTCGCAGAATCTCGGGAGCTCTCCAGCCCACTGTGCCAGCAGCCTGTGCACCCTGTGCGGTCGGCAAAAAACTTGTCTGGTCAACCTCGAGCTTTTTACAGAGGCCAAAGTCCGATATCAACATCCGCCTCCCACCATCCCTACCCGTCGCACCGTTTTTGGGCGCGGAGAAGAGGATATTATGAGGTTTGATGTCGCGATGTATGATTTTGAGTGAATGGAGATGGCGTAATCCTGACGTGATTTGTCGAAGCGCACGTTTGGGATCAAAGGTCACAACGATGTCCTGGTGTTGATCCGGGGACTCGATCACGTCTGCAAGCGAGGCGGGACACAGTTCGAGAGCGATGTAGAGGAAGTTGCCCTGCGATTCTTGGTAGTAGTACCGGATGACGTTGGGGTGGTCGTCTGATTCCTGCAAAATGCTGACCTCGCGGGCGGCAAGAGTGACAAAGTCCTGAAGAAGGCGTTTGACGGCCACCGCACGCCCTTGGAGAGAACCTTGGTACACCACTGTCCCGTGTGAACCGAATCCTGGAGAGGAGGTCAATCAAACCTGCTAGGAACGTATGAAGATAGCCAAGCTCACCAAGAACGGTATCGGATACGATGAGCGATGGTGTAGTGGACTGAGGTATCGACTGCACAACCAACGTTGTCGAACCAGAACGCTTTGAGTTTTCCTCACCCGCGCCCACACCGCCATCGTCTTTTGAATCGGTAGCAGCCTCAGCGTCCTTCTCTCCTTCGGTATCATCGACAGCACCAACAGCCGCTGAATTGCTCCCCTTCCCCTTCTTTCCTCTTCGCCGTCTGTGGACCCTGCGCTTCCTGGGTGTTGCATCAGCAACGTCCCCCTCCCGTTCGCTCTCCTCCATGTCGTCGACGGGAGGTACCCGAGGTAAGTCTAGTGTCTCCTTCGCAGCTGTGGGTGACTCTGTTAGGCGAGCTACAAGATCTGGTGAGACAAGTGCAGGAGTAGACGGAGATGTCCCGGCGTCTAACGGCAGTGACGATAGTGAAGGAATTATCGCATCATGACTTTCCCCATTGGGCACCGGTGGGGGAGTTGGTGACACTTCCATGTTGGTAGGTTGAGAAGTGACGAAGGAGGGTGTCAATATATTCTGAATCTCGGGTGGGAGGCGAGGCGTCCATGGGTATAATTTGTCGAGGGAAAGTTTCTCTCTGAATAGCCAGGCTGAGCCAAAGACCATCGCCAGGAAGACGGTACCCAAGGCGGCAGACATTTTGAAACGTTCCCCTATGGCACTCGCAACAGACGTCCACGAGGGTATAGCGGAAGACAGATTACTAGTGGTATCTGGGATATCTGAGAGCGGGTCTGCTGCATCGATGACACTGCTCGGGGGTGGGTCCATCTCAGGTGGGAGTTCGACAGAAGGGACGCCAGGGAGCTGTCTCGAGTTGAGGGAAGACGCATCCAAGGGACGTTTTCCGGTCAGACACCGAGTGTCAAAAGGTGATTCAACGCAGAGTTCTCTCAACTTGCGACGCTTTGTGATAACATCGATTCTATCTGGGAGGTCTGTGCGGGGATTGGTGGAGGGCGGAGGGTCGATGGCACGGGAGTTGATACTGTATTCGGTGTCCCCGAAAGCGATCAATGGGAAGTGCTCGTTACCCATGACGAATAGTGAACCGGTTTCCTCCACGAGACCAACATAGGCCATGTCCGGATCATAGATTGACGCGGCAGAAGACTTGTCAAAGCCCTGGAGAACATCTGAGATTGGTGGACGAGGCTGCATGAGCACAAAAGGCTCCGAGCGTCTAGAACTTGAAAGAACATCAAAGACCGCGACGCTGACCGTGCGAGAGATCAGAGCCAGGGTTGGTGCGGCGAAAACGAAGTGCTTACATTGGACTGTCAAATGTCAGAGCCCACAGGATTTGAGTTTCTCGACGTATATATGGGCCCATCGAGTCGTTGTCTCGTGCCCTGAACGACATGATTTGACCGTTTGGCAAAGACTCGATGTAGATGTTGTCCGGAGTGCGCCGGTAGGAAGCTTGAGCGGCAGTGTCCTGCATGTTTGGCCCATAGGAGGAAAAAGAGAGGTTGTGAATGGGTAGTCTACGTCCGGATGGGGAGCGAGTGTAGATAGCAACGTGGTAATCTTTTCAACAGTATTCTGAAACTGTGCGCTTGGATTCATTTGGAAAGGCTCACCTGTACGGCCGATGAAGACCTCCGCAGGGACAGACTCGCCTTTCCCTGGCGAATAATCCTCGAGTTCATCCAAGTTGATTTCCTCTTTTTGAGCGAGGTCCTCGAAAGGGTTCCAGGGACACTCTGCATTGATCGTCTTGACCTTGCCGGTTTCTAGTTCGATAGACAAAAGCGACGTCTCTTTCTTGCCCACGAATACGCGCTCGTCGTCTTCTCTATCGAATTTGAATGGAGATAGCTCGACAAGCTGGGACATGGATACGGAGAGGGGCTGCAGCGGACTAGTAGGTGTGGACATGACATATATGTCGCCGGTCTGGGGCTCAATGATGTAGAGCTCCTGGTGAGTGTCGTCGTCGTCAGTGAGGTCGTAGTCGATGGTAGCGTGCTTAGTGCGGACGAGGGGGGCAAGGCTGGAGGGAATGTCGGTGGCCGCAGCGGACATGGACCACAGCCGTTGGCCGGAAGTGCGGTTCAGGGCGTGGAAGGTGCCGTCGATGGATGCGACGAGGACGATGTCGATGAGCGTTATGTCTCCGGCATCGTCGCTGGGCGAGGCGCCGCGCGTCCACAGACGGGCGGTGGTGTGTGTGGTGTCGAGGACGTCGCGGTGGAGGGCGACGGAGTGTGTGAGGGCGACGGCAGCGAAGAAGAGGCAGAGTAAGACGGGACGCATCGGTCAAGAAACGTCCATGGAGGAGGTGAAACGGAAAATGGCCAGACACGCGCTTCAGCCGACACCGCCATCCAATGCCTGACATCCAGGTCGGGTCTCAGATATTCGACCTTGCCTTCCATCCTACAGACACTATCGTATACACCGGCCTGCTCAATGGCTCCGTAAAAGCGTTTCGTTACGACGAACAGGGTCAGCATCACCAGACCCTCTCACTTAGACCATCCAAGCGCTCCTGCCGCTGTCTCACAACCGACCAAGACGGCACCCACCTCTTTGCCGCAGGCAAGGCAAGGTCCATCTTGTACGTCTGTTCCCTCTGATCTGCCACTGCCAATTCCGACGCACCCAGCACCATCGACACATCCACAGGCACGGTAGTGGACACCCGCAATGATGCACACGAGTATGTACCTCACCCACACACACCCCGGACATCACTTGACAACGCCAGTGGCCGAGTAGCTCACCTGTCAATCGCATGAAACATCTCCTTCCCAACATGTTCTGCACCGGCGATGACGATGGTGTCATCAAGGTTCGTCTGCTTCCATCCGAGCGACACCCGCCCCTACAATCTACCTCTAGCTCTGGGACCCGCGAACACCACAAGAGATACGCCGTTATACACACCACTTTGATTTCATCTCCGACTTTCTATGGCTTGGAGACAAAAAGCAGCTCTTGTCAACAAGGTAGTCATTCACCCTAAAACGACTGCCCTCCCAAGATCGCTGCTTATTTTTGTCCCGTTTTCCCAACACAAAGCGCAGATGGAACACTATCGGTGATGGATGTACGTGGAAAGAAATCAGAGCCGCTCGCTCAGTCCGAGGATCAGGAGGACGAGCTGTTGTCCGTCGTTGCGATAAGAAAGTATGGCCCCCTTTCCGCCGTTGCATTGGATTCGTGGACTTACGTTCTCGGCCTTAGCGGGACAAAGGTGGTCATCGGTACTCAATTGGGAATCTTATCCATATTTAATCGTAGTCAAGGATGGCGTGACTGTGTTGACAGGGTCCCCGGGTAGGTCACAGCTATCAAAAATCCATATAGTATTTCTCATCTCAGTCCGCATAGGCATCCCCAATCCGTCGATGCACTCTGTGCCCTGCCATCTTCCTATCCCTCCGCCCATTCTACAATTCTGACGGGATCATCTGACGGTCTTCTGCGTGCTGTGCAGCTATTTCCTACCAAACTTCTTGGTATCGTTGCCGATCACGAGTCATTCCCTATCGAAAGAATCGTAGTCGACCTAAATGGTGAAGGAAGATGGATAGGCAGTGCGGGCCATGAGGAGACACTCAAGATGACAGATATCAAAGACGTTTTCGAGGATGGCGATGGCGATGACAATGACGATGGCAATAGCGACCAAGAGTGCGATACCCCTGTGCCTAATAACGAGGACGATCGTCGAGATAAGGACAATGCCGATAACGAAGACCAGGAACACTCCGACGGCACTCCCGAGGCTCCAGAGGCCAGACCAGGGGATGAATCACAAGACCCCGATTCTGCTGCGCCCAACGAGAAGAAAAGGAAAAGAAAGGGGGGGAAGGAATCATTAGCAGGAAAGAAAAAGAAGGGAAGAAATGAGATTGACGCCGAACCGTCCTTTTTCTCTGGCTTATAGGGATGCGACGCATGCCCTGTCCTTTGTCGATTTGCCTGAGACCAAAAGCTCTGAACAGCAGACTCAGTAGTACACATTCCAACTACTGCCCCCTAGTTTGTCTGCATAGCATTTTATACTTTTCCCAGTCTTCATCAGTCATCCCAGCTTGTATGGAGTGACTGCTAACTAAACACAAAATGACTTTTGACATTGCAGTATGACAACCGCGGGATCATTGTACGTGGAGACATGAGTCATGCTTCCCGCGAACACATCATGTTCCTCTGTTATAGGCAACTGATACGCTATTGGTAGCTAAGCTTAGCACTCCAGATTTCCACCAACTAATCCCCTAGCTATCTAGATCATCTCTTCCAGACGGACATACTGGCTAGTGGCCTCTATTCGGCGTCTTGTCACCATCATATTAAACCACTAATGGTATTGACACCGAGATTGCGATCCAGAGTTAACGCTTAGCTTTAACCCCAGGCGCCTCCAGTCATCGAGAAGGCCAGGGCCCAGCGGGAGACGGTGTCCCCATCAAGTTCCACAAGCTCTGTCGAGGTCAGTGGAAGCTCCATGGAGCAGGTACGGTAGCTAGATTTGTAGCGAGAGTCGACCAGTGTATACGTCTTTCTCATGTGGCCAATAGAAATATGTTTGCAGCTCCGTAGGAAGAGAACCGCGGTTTCAAAGAGATAGGTGTTTGACGCGGCCGATTGGCTGCAACAAAGTAAAGTTTGGGGATTTAGACCCACACCTTATCTTTGGACCGCCCCACGCAGGCACACTCGTAGTGCGACTGGGCCGCGTGAAACCCATCGGATCCGGAGTCGCTAATACTGTCCGAGGATCAAGCTCGAGAATGCATTTTCGTCCGGTCGGCACAATGAGTCCTAGAAAGGAGGGTTGTTAAAGGCTCGAGCGGGGTGCAAATAGAGTTTCTGGACAAGATGGGGCCATCTGTCAAACACATGTCCCCCCGATCATCCCACAGTTCTTAGCAATGGTTGCATGGACACTGTGATGGCACCCTGCTCCCTACCGTCATCACATCCCTCTATCCAGGTGAGCAAGGAGGATATTGACCTCACATAGGGCGGCTCCTTCGGACCGGTTAGCAGCACCGACACGTTGGGAGCCAATGTTGGCCAAGGCCCTGTTCCCATCGAAAGGGTCGCGGAAGAATGAATCGGAAGATGAGTAAACAACACAAGGCAAAACAGCCACACTAGCTGTGAGAGACACGTTGACAGATATTCAAGGTCATATGACGAGTCGACACTCCCGAGGTGAGACGAAAACGTTGAGGCCAGGCACGACCGAAATACCAAAACGACGGGACGGCACATTGTGTATGATGGAGGCTGAGCTAGGGGACAAATCAGAAAAGTCTGATGCGCCAAGAGAGAGCGATTCACAATGTCCCTTTGCCTCATGCGGTTAAGCTTGTCACAAAAAACGAACCTTTTTTTTTTTTTTTTTCGTAATACGGGTGAGCATGGCTCGAAAGGTGTAGTAGGAAGTGCGCTAGGCTCCCATGGACATCCGAGGGGGCGATTTTGGAACCGGCAGGGAGCGCCGGATGGGTGATACAAGGGTGAGATGCCCAGCAAGGGGTGTCCATTCAGTGCTTTCCACGCTGGGGTGCCCCTGTCAGCAGGTTACGGTTGATAGAGATTCCGCATCATCGCAACGAAGATCAGATCCGAAATGGGCCTTCCAGACCCCGGCCACAGCGAGAACCACGCTTGCCCTTTTCCAGGCGGCCGAGCGCGACAATTTTGACTGAAATATGATGGGACCGAAATTGAACCTAGTTTTTGGTGTGCCATGCGACAAGAGGAACTCAAACTCGTGATGGCAAGCGTATGGGCCTTGAACACGTGGCTGTACATACCAAATGTGACTGGACTCGGATCATGCTAGACTAGTCTGGGCAGGTTCTCCGTTCACCGCCAGCACAACATTGTCACCAACCGCGGCGCCACTAACCCTTTTCTACATGCTGCCACGCATCCCAGTCCCACCTCTCCGCTGTGTTCGCGGTACTACCAAGTCTAGTGTCCGAAACCTGTCTGCAAGGGCCTCGACCATTCTTAGTACCTTGGACATACCCGTCGCGACAGAGGTTCCAGGTGTATACGACGGAAGATGGGGAGGAACTGGTGACATTCTTGAGAGCGTCTGCCCAACCACCGGTGAGGTATTGGCACGTGTCCAGTCGGTTCGTCCTCTCTTCATCCTATCATCCCCTCTGGGCTCCAGTTGATTGCGAGTTAGGCCTCGCCACGCGAACTACACGATGCCTTGGACAAGTCCAAAGAGGCGTATCTCTTTCTCAGGAGATTACCTGCTCCACGGCGCGGAGATGTGCTGAGAGAGCTTCGAGAAGCACTCGCGGCAAAGGCAAGGCGCGTCTTCTGGTGCAGTCTTCGTAGCTGATCGTTCGGGACTTTTTAGCGAGATGCACTTGGTGCACTGGTCTCCCTCGAGATGGGTAAGATCAAAACGGAGGGTATCGGTGAAGTACAAGAATTCGTTGACATCGTACGGCAGCACTTTTTCGCCGCTCCATACTTTGCTGATTCGCTTCTGTAGTGTGATTATGCTGTTGGTCTCTCACGTATGATGAATGGCAGGGTCGTGGCGTCAGAACGCCTTGGTCACACCATCCTGGAAGGTTAGCTCGGTCTCGGTGGTCCTTTCCCCATTGGTCGCTTCGTTTGGTTTAACTCTCTGCCTGCAGTTCCAAATCCTCTTGGCGTCGTTGGCGTCTTAACGGCGTTCAACTTCCCTGTCGCAGTCTACGGGTGGTACGTGTTTGGAGCATTTTCTTGTCCCTTGCGCGACAATCGGATCCTGACATCGTATCTGTCAAGGAACTTTTCCTTGTCCTTTGCTGCCGGAAATTCGAATGTTTGGAAGCCTTCGCCTACGACTCCCCTTTGCGCTATTGCCGTGACCAAGATTATTGCTGACGTATTAGAACGCAACGGGATCCCGGGGGCCGCATCTACACTCGTTACTGGTGGCAGGGATCTCGGCGAGGCGATTGTAGACAGTGCAGATATTCCGTTAGGTCGGCCGTCCATATTCCCCGTCTCCTTAATATCTTGACGCTGTCATTTCTAGTGTCGTTCACTGGCAGCGAAGCTGTTGGCCGTGTGGTCGGCAAGGCTGTTCAATCTCGTTTTGGAAAAACAATCCTGGAACTGGGTGGAAATAATGGTATGGGTTTTGGATTCATTGTGATTGACCCGAGATACCTAATTTCTCCTTTTGGTTTACATTCGTAAAACAGCTTCAATCATCATGCCTGATGCAGACTTATCTATGGCTGTACCTGCGGTGTTTTTTGGTGCCGTGGGCACTGCCGGGCAACGGTGCACGTCTACTAGGAGACTCTATCTTCACCGTGATGTTGCCCCACGTTTCCTCGATGCACTCCAGAAGCTGTATGCTTCTGTTAGCATAGGAGACCCCCTCGTCGGAAGCACGCTGCTTGGTCCCTTGCATACTCGCGCTGCTGTCGAAACTTATTCCAGAGCTATTGAGTGTCTCCGAGAGAAGGGTGCTCAAATATTGACCGGCGGACAACGATACGACAAGGCCGATCTTTGCCAGGGCAACTTCGTACAGCCTACGATTGCGATCCCTAAATCTGCGGAGCCTACAGACACTATCTGGACCACTGAGACGTTTGCGCCAGTGTTGAATGTTGCCGTTTTCGACGAACTGGAACAGGCCATTAGTTGGAACAATGCTGTTCCGCAAGGGCTTTCCAGTAGCCTGTGGACGCGGGATATGCGTAACATCGGCAAATGGATCGGTCCAGAAGGTTCCGACGCTGGAATCGTCAACGTTTGTTTCATGGTTTGATTTAGGGGGTGCTTCTCACTCTTGTATTTAGGTCAACGTTGGCACAAGTGGGGCTGAGATCGGTGCCGCGTTTGGAGGCAACAAGGTTAGTAGTTTCACTTTCAAGTAATCCAACGTCTAATGTCTGTCGCTTGTAGAGCACCGGCTGGTAAGTTGCACGAATCGGCCAGTCGCGGACTGAGGCTGACGATCTTTTCAGGGGCCGCGAGTCAGGCGGTGATGCGTGGAAGCAATATGTGCGCTGGAGTGCGTGCACTATCAATTTTTCGGATGCTGCACCGCTAGCGCAGGGCGTCGACTTTTCGGCATGATGGAAAGGCACTACTGCCGTCTAGTGGCACTAAACAGCTGTACAACATACCAACGGTCGGAGATGAGTCCGTCCTTGTCACTGGAGCTTAGCTTCGTTCACATCACAACGACCGGAGTTATTGATGGGGTTATGAGCCATGCCGGAAAATACCCAATTGCAGCGCTTGTACGATTACAAGAATAGGATGGAAAGTGCCAATAAGTGCTTTTCGGCCCATGAGCGATCAATGTCGTGAGTGATATATAAGCGTGAGACTTGTCCATTTTAAGCTGCACCCGACAATCCAGGATCTCGCCCACCCTTGCAACGACTTCCCCAGTGCCTGTCAAACAGGGTGTCAGGAGATCCACCCACGAGGGGCCATGAGTGTGTTGACATGTCATCCGGCCAAAGAGGGTCCTGATGCCTTGTTGGTTCGGAGGCGGTGTCCCCAGTGAATGCGGCATCGCTAAGGCAAGTGTGGTCAAGCCGATTGCACCTTGTACAACACGATTATAAAGACGACGTTGTCCGATTATCTTACAGGAGTGTTAACTCCACCCCTACCGTTATTATTCTCCTTTACTCATTCTCCTTAATCCTGTAGTTCTTCGAGGTTCCTTGGCCGTACCCTCTCGTCGCCTGTGCTTCGCTTGCAACCGCAAGGCCGTGATTCCGACCGCTGATGCAAACGCCCGACGACCTTCCCTGGCCCGAGTTGGGCAATGTCTCGAGAGGCGCTACTCGCGGCAATCAAGGTCAGAAGGGTGCACTGGGACCTCCTGACCAGGAGGGGCGCTGCGTGCTACAGCTACGAGTCCAGCCCGGCGTGCTCTCCGTCAAGCTGAATCGACGCTCAAGCGAGTGGTATCGCACGCTCGACAACGAGGTAAACCGCGCTCTCAAACTCACAAAAACGTACTGGAGAAAAGCACGGAGACGCCAGGACTAGTCAGTATCGATATCCTTTTCCCACTGTTCACGTGGTCCCTGTCATTGATGTGAACATGCTTCCGTTCTTCGACATACAGTGATGCGCGTGCGGACCAGGACCATATGGAGCTCCACGAATGGCTGCAGCAACTCAAAGATAAAACAATGTCCCATCTCGAGGTGCTCATGCAAAAAGGCGACATTCAGGGACCTCCGTATGTCATGCCAGATGATATCGAATTAACATTTCTACGAAAGTTCATCGAACGACATAATGCGGGAATCCCTCACAATCCACGTCTACGCCACCTCGGGCCGAATGCGCAGCCCCCCCATATAGAAGACTCGATGGAAGTGTCCACGCCTGAATTATCTGACCCAGGATACCCACCCGCTGGTTTAGTCGACCAGATGGCACGCCTACAGCCAGGTATGCAAAACTTCCTCCCCGCCGACGTGGATTGAGTGAATCAACGTTTTCCATCCAGAGAGCGCTTCCGGTGTGTCAAGTCCTAATTATGCACATTCACCAGGGACATCACATCGTCCTCGTCTCATCGGACCGTCGTCGTCGCCTTCCACAGCAACGTGTGAACAATTGATACAGGAGGCTCAGGCATCAGGTCAGAGGATATTTGACACGTCGCATGGCATGTGGTGCCAAGGTTTGACTGTATTGCAAGGCCAATTCCTGCAGGATGCCAGAGCCACGTTATCCCGCGCGCAATCACAGACCCAGGATGCGTTCCAGCGGTATACCGCATGTCTGGAAGCAGAAGCCCGTGCGAGGCGAGAGGTCATCCTTGCCGAACAACACCGTGACGAATTGAGTAAGTGCCATGGGACAAGGGCGGGAGAACACGTCGCTAAATGGTTTAATCAGTGTCTGCGCTGCTCTCACGAACACAGACAACCGTCGGTACGTAAGATATGCATTTAGACACCCCTCCTCTCTTGGTTCTCACAGATCACAACAAAGAATATGCGCGTCATCCGTCCTTGCCTCAAGAGGATGTCCGGAATTCCCAACATGCACAGCATCCACAACACAATCAGCAAGACGTAAGATTAGGTGTCCATCAGTTGCAATGGACCGCCGGTTAACACGATGCCTTGGCAGTATTCATCACACCATCTTGCGGAGCGCAGGCCTTCCGTTGACATGATGACCCACAGCAACAGTCCTAGGTCACTGGACTGGCGGCAACCAGATGTGGCTAACTCATATCCCGGAGGACTGGAGGCGATTCCTCAATCCGAGGTAGGGAAATTTCTGTGCCCGTCTCCTTGAACCTAAATTTACTGAGTAGATGCGATCATCAAGCGACTCCTACAAGTCCGAGCGCAAGCACTCGCGGAGCTGGGAGCAGGGTGGTCCGGTTGATATTCAAGGTGCGTAGTCGCATTGTCCTGAGTGGGATAATCTGACTTTTTGAGGTGTACCAGTTCTGCAAGACGTGACCGGTTTACCCCCACGAAAACGTACGCACCACATGGTCGATCCAGCGGGCCACAGCGCCTCTCTGATGTCCCAGACCATGGCACTGCCTCTATAACTTTTTTTCGTATGCGCTGGCCGCCTGTCGGTATTCATAAATATGCCCGGGGAGGCTCTGATATAGCCTTGATTGCGGGCGATGTTGGATACTGCTTTGTCGTTATGCGCAGCTTCGTATCGCTCTCTAGTATTTCATATAGCATTTTACTTAAAACTGCATAACCACGGACAACTACATCCGTCGTCTCTCGGCGTCGTTCCTCATTGCTTCTTTGCCTTGCTTGTGTTATCAGTCTGTATCAGGACCGCTGTATTTCCCCTTGCCATTCTATAATTTGC
>JBBPJY010000052.1:0-24074 GCA_038088975.1 Xerocomus cyaneibrunnescens
GCGACGCGCCCATTCAGGTTCACCTGGGACCCGGCGAGCAGAAGGGGCCCAGCGAGCATCTCAGAGACCACCACCGCCGACGGCCCCGCACACGACACCTTTGCCGCCCTCCCGCGCGTGCACATCCCCGCCGCCTGGTCTAGCACCACGCAGGGCTTCAACGGTGCGTATGCCCTGCCGCCTTCCCTGCCTCCGCTCACCCCGCCCAGCCGTGTCCAACGTCCTCAACAGCCCGCACAAGCATCACGCGCCGCCAAAGGCACACTCTGCTCTCCCTCCCGTAGAACCCGCTGTCCTCCCCCGCGTAAAGCGCAAGGACTTCGATCCCTATCTTTGTGCAATTGCTCCAGAGTGGGACCGCTTCCTCCAGGCCGCTGTCCCGCAGTCCGACTCACTCTCCACCCCGAAGCTCCTCACTCCCCTCCACACCGTCCCTTCCGTTTTCTTCGACCCAAACTTTGATCTCGCATCTCCCTCCACGTTCGACGCAGTCACAGAACGCGTACATGACGACAATGATGCCTCCGATCCCTCCTCCCTCTCATATTCGCTGCCTCTCCTCGAGAAGCTTTCCCATCACGCAGACACCATCGAACAGCATCTCGTCCGCGAAATATCCCTTCGCTCCACCTCCTTCTTCGCCGCACTCACCAATCTGCAAGACCTTCAATCAGAGTCCGAACATTGCCTAGATCGCATAGTCAAACTACGCACGCTCTTGAACGACCTGGATAACAACACCGCCATCCGTGGCCTCCACATCGTCCGCAAAGAGTCCAGATGTGCCAACCTTGCTGCCGTGCATCATGCTGTCCACGAACTTGCTGCCGTCGTCGAAATGTCTTCCGTCGCTAGAGGCTTGGTCGCGGCAGCTCAATGGGGCGAGGCACTCGCTGTCATCGACTCCATTCAATCTCTCTCCAACTCGTCTCCCCCTGTCCCTTCCCCTCCCATCGTGAAGCGGCCTACGCGTCAACCAGACGATTCCCCTTCTTCACTTTCCTCTACCCCAGAGTCACCCCAGCCCGAACTACAGTCCACCACCGAGAGCACCTCTCTGTCCTCGGTACCCCTTTCATCCCTCACCGCCTTCGTTTCCTTGCCCGCTCATCTCCAGGCCATGTACACCGAAATATCCTCGTCACTAACCACAGATCTAGTCTCTGCACTCAAACTCGACTTGCTCGATCGCATCAACTCGGATTCTCAAGCTTCCCGACCCGTCGAGAACACGGATATCACCTTGAAAGACCGTCTGCGTCCGTTGCTCCAGGGCCTTTCGCGTACGAACGGTATACGCGAGGCGATCGTCGCTTGGCGGCAAGTCGTGATGTCCGAGGTGAAAGGGATCATGAAACGCGTAGGTGCAACGTCCCCCTCCTCCACAACAGCCCAAAATACCGACTCGAGCTTGCAGTACTTTCCGCCGTTTGATCCAGACGAGGATGAAAAGAATGCCAAAGCCGTCACGAGGTATGTAGCACATGTTTGCTCGCTGGGCGATGCACCTTCATCTCACACAATCTTAGTGGGCTTTCCAGCCTCTTACGTTCGATGACCCAGGAGGAATTCTCCTCCATCGTCTCACGTGTGTACAAAGGTCTGTTGAGCGGCATCGAGGGGCTCCAAGCTCAGAACGCCGTTCTGAAGGACGTACTGGAGACTCACGTGTGAGTAGACACCATTTACTTTTGCACGTGTGACCTGTATTTGACCCCATGCAGATCTACACCTCCATCGATAGATCTTGCGCCTCTACAAGAAGAGCTATTAGATGTTCTTTCCTCTGCAGCAGATCTTTCGAACAAGCTAGCAGCCAAGATTATCAGCTACCGTTCGGAACAGCTCGCCCAACTAGATCTGCCGAGTTTCCTCGTGTTCTTCAACCAGTCATGGGACTTTGTCATCCGATGTGAGGTCATTTGCCGACGCATGATCATGGGACTAAGAGGAACTATACTCGGTCAGGTAAGTTTACGCCCCCGTACATTACTCCATCGATTGCATGGTCGCCTCTTCTTCAGGCTAGACTATTCCTGCAAGCTTTTCATCAGTCAAGGATCAATCAATCCGCTAAGCTGGTAGAGGATGAACAATGGAGTCAAACGGATGTTCCATCCGCGGTGCAGCACGCCGCTGACGTGTTGGTCGACTCTGCAGTTCGGGATTCCCCTGAGCTAGTCATAGGATTTCAACCGCCGCCCGCTGCTCCACCTTCCTATTCGACTAACGGAAAGATTGCACCCACCCTCGGCAGACAAAATGGGTCGGCAGCTCCCACAGCTAAGTACATACACATTGAAGAGCGACCGTATTTTTGCGTCTCAGCAACTGGTGCTGTGCTGAGGCTTTTATTGGAGTATCTGAAGCTTGTGGTCAACCTTCCAATGTTGAACACGGATACAATGAGCCGGATCATCGAGTTTCTCAAAGCATTTAATTCCAGGACCTGTCAAGTAGTCCTGGGGGCGGGTGCCATGCGCTCCGCTGGGCTGAAGAATATCACGGCAAAGCATCTTGGTTAGTGTCTTTCTTATTGTTTTTGTGTTGCGTGCGAACTTTATCGACCGGTCTAGCCCTCGCCTCCCAGTCGCTCTCCATTATGGTGGCACTGATCCCGTATGTGCGGGAAACCTTCCGGCGCCATCTTAGCCCGAACCAAGCAGTCATGCTCATCGAGTTTGACAAACTGAAGCGGGTACGTTCGGGTTTGTGTCCGTTCGGAGACCATTGGGCTGATAACGGGATAAAAGGACTTCCAAGAACACCAGAACGAAATCCATTCGAAATTGGTTGCTATTATGGGTGACAGAATCGGTGCCCATGTCAAGTCATTGCAAGTCAGTCATACGCCACTCGTCTGCGATTATAGGCTGAGGGCTGACCACTCGTTGGCAGGCCGTTAACTGGGAGATACCGAGGCAAGGCGATGGAGTCAACGATTATATGGAGCTTTTGATCAAGGAGACCGTCACACTGCATAAAGTCCTTTCGCGATACTTGTCCGCGCCGATCGTGGAGGTTCGTCCGCTGAACAGCCTTTTTGGTGTTGTCACCGATCGTGTGTTCCGTAGTATGTGATGTCACAAGTCTTTGCCGCCATCAATCACCGCCTCTCCGAAGAGTACGGTCAGATCGAGTTACAGAGCCAGGAGGGCAAAGACAGGCATGTGACAGCTGTCGAAACTTCCATCAAAGTCCCATATCTGACCATTTGCAAAGGATGCTCGCAGACGCGCAGTTCCTGCACCAGAAGCTGTCGGTGCTCAAGAATGTTTCTGCTCCGACCAACATGCTTGAGACCCTCGTGGCCGAGAAACCGATACCTCGCAAGTCCGCGCATGGAAACTTGCGTGCGACTGGTGGACCCAACGAGCGGCTAAGGGGACTCCTATCTAGGCGAGATAGTACCAAGCTAGACAAGCCATTACCGTCTCCTACACCATCTCCACAGACTGCATCTTGTAATGGGGCTATTGCGGATGCGTCTGCGGGGGATTCAGATCGGGTCATTCCACCTCCTCGCAGTAGCTCCCGCAGGTCTAGCGCGGTGCTCACGAGGGCAGAAGCACGGACGTCTGCAGATGGCCATGGGGTACAGGGTAATACGTTGCAAAGCCAGGAAGAGTTTCAGGAAAATCCCAAACCAATCTTGTCAGCGTCGTCATCGCTGTGCGCTCTTAAAGAGCCTTCTGGTAGTAATGACGACGTCCAGCGTGGTGCAACGGCTGCAGATTAGTTTCTGGCCGTGACGATTGCCGTACGTGTGGACATGGATCTCTGTTGGGGGGTTCTGCACGCATGTTTCTGAGTCACCCCCATCACATTGACTTGCGCTGTCACTATTCATACGCATTCCTGATCCGATCTGCATTGCCCTGAGGGTGTGTTGTAAGGAAAATTACAAGTGTTCGCCCCTGCTAGGAACGAAAGAATCATCGTCAAGGCACCCTTTCACACAGCACGGCGACACTGACGGCGGAGACAAGGCCAACCGAGTCGGAAGATGCGCGAACGTTATGGAAACGCAATACCTGATGCCACGCGAGCAACGTTGAACACTGCTCTCGTCAGCTCGGAGATAGCACAGATAGCCACATTAGCTTTGGAGGCGTGCCGCACTGCCTGCGGGCGAACAGAGCTGGCAGACTACCCGTGTGGGACCACGTCACAGTGCGGGGGCTCGGCACTTTTTTTTTTTGTTTGTGGGTGACAGGGATATTGAAATGACCACGGCGAGGGCAGACTAAATATTCGCCGACGTCAGGCTCGGAAGAGCAACAGCCCAACGCTCATGCCACCACAAGGTGATGGCGTGATTCGACGGCGTCCCTTGGTCACGGACGTCCCATGACCTAACCGGTCGCCACATTCTCGCCATCTGGCACAAGCCGTCTTGCGCACCGGACGTGCTCAGACGGTGGGGTAGCGGCACGCAACGTAACGCAAGCCACCCGAGCGGTGGTGAAATGAAATTGATGGCGGCAGCACCGTCAAACGTGCGACGGCCGGGTGATCACACACTTTCTTTGCGGGGCGAAGTACCGCACTGGAGGCGCTTGCACGTTCGCCGACCAGGGGACGGTCTGAGTGCAGCGGTCGTCCGGTTAGATAAGATGGGCAGGAAACTCGCAAATATTTTTTTACTTAATTTTTTGGGGTTATACCTCTGCATTGTCACATGTGACATGGACTTGGTCTTGTCTCCTTTGAGTCATTTCTTCCAATTTACTCCAGTTTGTGAAATTTCCATTCCTCCTGTGCCGTCCCCATATTTAAGCACAACTCCCAGTCCTTCGTTCCTTCTTTCAGCTTCCCTACGTCCCTCGTCCTCGACATCGGCCTCTCCCCTCCACCGTCTCTGCTACCCGTCCCACACCTGGCATCCATGTACGAGGAGATCTGCCTCACATGCTCCAGGCAGCTCCCTGACGACAGGTGGGTACCCGTCCGGAGTGTCTCGGTCATGCCTCACGTGTAAATTAGCCGTGCATACTGTAGTGACGAGTGTGAGGCCCTCGACATTCACAATTCCCCTTCGATCTCCCCCTCTAGCAGTGCTCTCTCTTCTCCCCACATCGACCATGCCCTCGGTGGCGAGGTACCCGCCTTGATGCCTTCCGCCCTCGGGAATGCGCTCACCAACTTCCGGAAACGCGACAGATACTCCACTTCCTCTTCCTCCTCTTCCGTCTCCTGGTCCGTCTTCACGGACGCCGAGGATGATGAACCCGTCGTCGGAATTGATGACGATTCCGGGTGCGAAGTCGACTGCATGGAGGGTGGCATCGATCCTTCCATCCGCTCCATTGCCTCCCATCATCATCCTGCAAAACCGTCCAGCTTGATGTACACTCGCCGACCCTCCGCAACCAATCACCATTCCATGATCCCCCTTTTGCACCGCCGCACTTCCTCCAGTTCTTCTTTGAGTCACATTCCCTCTCCCACAGACGACGAACTCGATCTCGCACATGAAGCTTCGCATCATAGCCGTCACGAATCACCCGTCTTATCTCGAGAGTCCGAGAAGGACAAGTCGACCGTCACGTCAAAAGCCAAAAAGAGCCGCAACCGTGCGAGTCTGCCAGCGTACTTTTCGCTTCTCCAGATAAGCTCCCCCCAGCGATCGCAAGCCCTTCCCCCTTCGGGCAATACCGTTGACCGTAACCCGCGGCCATCCCCTCCGACTCCAAAATTGGCATCATTGCTTACTGCGTCTGGTTTGCGTTCCACCCTAGAATCGACGCCCCGCGGTCGACGTCGCGAACCAGAACCGTCGCAATATGCCGACTCTCATTCACGTTCACGGACTCGCCAGGCTGCACCGGCACCAGACTCCCGTAGCCGTCAAGACAGTCGAGGTAGTGTGGAGCAGGTGTTTAATTGGTCCTGCGCTCCCTTGCCTAGGGGCCGTCCAACTACGCGACGTAACAGTTCGCCTCTTCCCAAGATGATGCTGTGCATGCAGGAGTTCGAGGATCCGGCCCTGGTCGCCCCTGCTGCCCATAACGAAAGGCGTGGGCGCTACCGCACACACGAACTCGAGGGTCGGGGTTCCTCCCGAGACGCGCCCGGCTATGGGAACGGACGCAGCGGCCTAAGGGAGCGCGAACGCACCGCAGGTCGCTGGTAGCACCGCCTGCGACGGGGTGGTTCCCCGTTGGTTCCATTTTTTTACCTTTTCACCACTCAAAATCGGCTACGCTTTAGGAAAGGAAACGAACCGCAGGCTGCGCCTATGAACTCGTTTATTCTCGTTTTCGTCACGTTTGCATCCTCATCAAAAACACCCGCATTAGCCCCTACTCGTCTTCTATTCCGTTCTGCGTACTATATCTATATCTCAAGAACCCAAGTATTGACTCAAGAAAACTTACGGAACTCATACCAACATTGGCAATTTTTGCCGTTTGCATGCATTTGTTATCTATCACTGTCACACACAAAACCCTTACAATTCCCTGCATTGAGCATCTTCATGAAGCATAGTTTGCTTTTACCGTCATTACGGAGGGCTGTTTTATTCTTCTGCCTTGATTTTTCAACACGCAGGAATAGTCTAATGTGTCATTATATGAGCATTTCATGCGTAACTAGGACGCGTCTTTTTGTGCAATGGAAAGTGCAGCGTGTCGCAGAAATATCGCGGAGCACTGCTGCTTCTGCTGGTGTGTCAACCCCCCCTCGTAAGTGAAATGGAAGGGGGGGTCGCTTTCCATTCTCAATACGTGAGCAGGCCTCACAGCCCGAGCCCGTCAACAGCGAGACCAAGGCCATTGCCATTCCTTCTCTTCCACTGACCCCCATTGCCCAACAGGCACGCTGCAGATCTACCCTTGCAACGCTGGAGGCGCTGCATGTCCATCCAATCCACCCAACAGCCAACTAGTCACCATTGATCCAATCACCCGACTGGACTTTGCCCAGGACGCTCGTCCTACACGCCAGGGACCCGCTTCAAGGCTGGAATCTGCTACGGAACCAAGCCAAATTACCGCCCTGTCAAGACCTTCCATTCTACAAACACAGCCACCCAGTTCTTTAGTTCCTTCGACACGTCCCCGCGCCCTCGTAGAGGACTCCGAGGGTGACTCACCCTCTGCTGCTCCGTCAGGTGCACTTTCCGTCTTGCTTTTCGTTCCTCTGCCATGAACTTATTCTGGTCTACACTACGATCACCCACAGATTCAGCAAGGGCCTACAAGAGACAGCGAATAGATAGTCAAACCACCACCCCCCCTCCTTCCACTATCCACTCCGCCATTGACCGCACACCTTGCACTCAGAGTCCTTCCACAAATAGGATGTACATTCCGCGTTCAGACAGATCATCCGCTTCATCGGCATCCATCATCCCCGTCTCGGAGGCCGGCCCGTCCTCTATCACATTGGATAAAGCAACTCGCTCCAATGGCGTCACCACCGTCAATGGGTTCAAGCCCAATGGATCCTCACCAATGAGCAACGGCGTTTCCAAGCACAGCTCCTCCGTGGCGCGCGTGTCCCTGCCCGGCACCACGTTGTATGACGACCCTTATGTAGACAGGGAAGAATTCGTCCGATTAGTGATACAAAGTTTACGAGACGTGGGCTACATGTGAGTCATCTTGCGATCGTCTCCGTCCTCTCATCTTGTCAGAACCACGCTGAATGGGATTCTTGTAGTGAATCTGCTGCCACCCTCGAAGCAGAGTCGGGTTACTCCCTCGAGGCACCGGAGGTTACCGAGTTCCGTCAGTATATTCTCAATGCAGACTGGACGAACGCGGAGTCGCTGCTCTCACACCTTGCTGCGGCAGATGAGGCGATCTGGGTGCGATCGACACGCGTTCATACTGGAATCGATGACTCTGACACGTCTATTCTTAGGAGGCGCACTTTCTTATCGGGAGACAGAAATATCTCGAGCTCTTGGAAGCCCGAAAAACGACAGCTGCGCTGCAGGTCTTGCGTAACGAAATAGCTCCTCTGAGCACAAATGCCGAGCAGTTGCACGCACTATCAAGGTAGGTTTTACAGGATTCCCAGATTAAACGATCACACGTTTATCTTGCCCGTCGTAGCTTGATAATGTGCTCGGACCCTGAGGACTTACGACGGCGCGCATCGTGGGATGGCGCTTCTGGGTCGTCTCGACAAACTCTGCTCTCAGAACTGCAACGTGAGCTTGTGTGTCTCATCTCCATCATGATCCGAAACCAACGAGCTATTTATACCAGACTTTATACCCTCTACGACGATGATCCCTTCCCGGCGACTTGCCGCCCTGTTAACACAGTCAAGATACTATCAAAGAGAACATTGCTTGTATCACAATGCTCCAATGAATGCCGCTTCCTTCTCGCTATTCTCTGACCACCACTGTGACAGAGGGGACTTCCCTTGCGTAACAACAACTGTTCTTGACGTACACACGGACGAAGTGTGGAACGTGGCCTGGAGTCATGACGGTTTACGCCTGGCTAGCGCAAGCAAAGATAAAACGGCCATAATTTGGCGGATCGGAGCAAGTGTTTCATGTCGTCCGAGGAGGATCATGACTGACACCGCCTACAGTCGGATGCTGAACCTTCCTCTCGTGAATGTGTGGTGGAGTTTACTCTCAGGGAGCACCCCTTCCCTGTCGGTGCATTAGCGTGGTCGCTTGACGACTCTGTCCTGGCTACCTCCGCGGACCAGCTAATATTGCTTTGGGATACCAAGGTAACGATCATCCCTTATCGTGTAAGGGGTAACTGTACCAAGCCTTGCTAGACTGGAAAGTGCATACACACTCTCGACTCTCATTCAGAGACCGTGTCGGCACTAGTGTGGCTACCAGACGGCTCGGGTTTCATGTCGGCAAGTTTGGATCGCAAAATATATTCTTGGGTACGCGCAATCCCCCGAGACACGCCTGAATCCATCTCATCTTTCTTCCAGGACATGGCTGGGAAGCTTCGAGATGACTGGTCCGGTGTGCCCATTCGTGTCACCGACATGGCCGTCACTCCAGACATGACACGGCTTGTCACGGTTGGAATGGACTACATTGCAATACCACCTACAACGGCGGATTCGAGCCGAGGTGTCAGCCGAGAACCAACACCACCTCCAACGAGTAATGAGAACGGCGCTGCGGTGAACGGGGGCCGACAGTCAGAGAATCGGATGATTGTTTATGATCTAAAGAGCAAGGCCATCGAGCTGTGAGTGCTCACCCCTTTGTTGCGTTCAGCTGACAGAGAAAGGGTTGTCCAGGTCACTTCCTACGGACGGTGAACTGACGAGCGTAAAGATATCTGAGGATTCCCAATTTGCACTGATTAACCATGCACCAGACGTGAGAAAATTTAAATTTGGTCATTTATGGAACGACTGATGAGGTATATGATTAGGAGGTACATCTATGGGACTTGAACGAGGGTCGGCTTTCGCGCAAGTTTACCGGGCAGCACCAGGGTCACCATGTCATTCGGAGTTGCTTCGGAGGTGTCAACGGCAACTTTGTGGTCAGCGGAAGTGAAGGTCGGTGTTTGTGCTGCTGTCCGCGGTCTTTTCCTCATGCAGTGATCTTAGACCGCAATGTTTATGTCTGGCACCGGGACACCGGTGTGCTTCTTGAGATCCTTCCGGGACACGGAATGGGAAGCGTCAATTCAGTTGCATGGAATCCACGGAACGAACGGATGTTTGCATCTTGTTCAGATGACTTCACGATTCGGATATGGGAGCCATTACCCCAGTACGCCGCCGGTGGACTGCCGTCTTCCAGTGATGTAGGAAGAAGTGGAAAGGGCAAGGGCAAAATTCAGTCATAGGAGTCGTCCAAGTGGTGTGGGTATCACAGACCGTGCTAATCATCCTTCACTTTTGCATGAACAATTGGCATAAGCTTACATTCAACTCATCTTGCCTCTTTCAATCTGACTCGGGTTCGCACATCGGCCGAACATTTCATTCGTGATCTTTTTCTCCCGCTTCAACCATTGTCATGACATGTTACGCATAGTTACAATAACATTCCTAACAGGAGCGTAAGATATTCGCAAATACAGGGCACGCTGGTGTAGGATGTACCTAACATAGATCAGAAATCAACTACTACACGTGATCTCGACTTGGTTGGCCAACACGCTCTCGATGGCAGCACCATTGACGCCTCCTGTATGGCTCTGTCTAGCATTCGCTTTGCACATTCTAGCCCGTGAGTCCACCTGGAACGGTCAGACCCCGCCGGGATCAGACAAACCCAAGGTTTTCTTGCCATTTTACGTCCCGCCTGGTGCCAAAAGTTATGACTCCTCGTCTCCGCTGATTCACTATCGCGGTCTATGGCGCAACTCTTATTCGAGCTCGTACGCTGAAGGTACGTCTCGTTGGACTGATGAACCTGGCGCTCGAGCCTCCCTTTCTTTCGTCGGAACTGGCATCGAATGGTTCGGATCGCAAGACAGAACGCACGGCATTGCTATGATCTTTATAGACGGTCAAGAGGTCGACGCTGTCAACGCTTGGAGCCACGTCCCGCGCACTCAGCAGCGATTATTCTGGAAGTATAATCTTCCGTATGGTAAACACCACATCGATATCGAGCACACCGGAAAAGGAGCGGAAGGCGTGGCTAGCCCAATCATCGACATTGACGCCATGGTTGTAACAAAAGGCCGAGATTATGGTCACCTATCACCTGTGCCGACTGGACAGGACGACGATGCACCTGGCCCCGATGGAAGCCAGTGGTCCTTGGTACAACGCGGTTCCACTGGCATCGCTGCTATGCAGTTGGTTGTCATATCTCCCAGTCACGCTCTCATAATCGATAAAGTGGAGCACAACCCAATACCGATCGATGGTCACCCAGCCTGGGGAGCGCTGTACAGCCTTGATACGCAAGCCGTCATGCCTTTGAGGATACAGTCAAACTCGTTCTGTGCTGGTGGTACCTTTCTGAGCAATGGAACTCTCATCAACGTTGGAGGGAACCCCGTCATCGAAAGCTTCACATCGCCTGCAGACTTTGGTCATCTGGATGGACTGCAAGCCATTCGCCTCTTTCATCCTTGCGTTTCCTCCAAGGTCTCTCGGTGCTACATGTACGAGAACCATGCTCGTATCCGAATGGCGAGCCCTAGGTGGTACAACACCGTTATCAGGCTATCTGATGGCAGTGCGATGATTATCGGAGGATCCAAGAAAGGCGGCTGGATCAATAACGCAACGGTCAACAATCCAACTGTCGAATACTGGCCACCCAAGTCGATTCATGGTTCGAATGGACTGCCAATCTACCTGCCATTCCTAGTCGACACGTTGAATGCCAACCTGTTCCCGATTGCCTTCACTCTCCCAGATGGTAAGGTATTCATTGCTGCCAATCGGGACGCCATGATCTACGACTGGAAAGCGAACACGGAACAGAGGCTCCCACAAATACCTAACGGCGTCCGTGTTACGTATCCAATGGCGGGTGTCGGACTTCTCCTCCCACTACACCCTGGAAACTACACGCCGGAGATCCTCATATGTGGCGGCTCCGCCCTCGATGACGCTACCCCTGGTTACGAAATATCGTCACAGGACCTTGCGTCCAACCAGTGCTCGAGGATTACACTGACCAAGACTGGAATTGCTGCCGGATGGGAAGTGGAGCAGCTTCCTGAACCAAGGCACATGCCTAATGCTGTCTTGCTCCCAACTGGGCAAGTCTTTATTGTCAATGGCGCCAAATCGGGCATTTCTGGCTATGGCAACGTCAAAGGTCAGGTTGGAACATCAAATGCAGACAACCCAAGTCTCACCCCTGTTCTATATACACCCGATGCGCCACCTGGCCAACGATTCTCCACTATGGGTATGAAATCGAGTTCGATACCTCGTATGTATCACTCAGTAGCGACGTTGACACCTGCTGCGGATATCCTGGTTGCGGGAAGCAACCCCAATCTGGACAGGAGCGAAACAAAATATGGGACGGAATATCGAGTAGAACGATTCCAGCCGCCTTATATGGACGCAGAGCAACCAGTCATTACCCGTCTCCCTAAAAATATCTACTACGCACAACCGTTTGAGATGGATGTTACCATACCTTCCGGTACAAGCGTCACGGAACCTACGGTCAAAGGTAAATCCTCTGCCGCTTCTAATGGAGGGCATCTGTTAATCTGTTTTATCAAGTCGCACTGATGGATTTAGGCTTCGTCACGCACGCAGTACACGCAAATTCCAGGCTCGTATATCTGACGGTCACATCCTTCCTTAACGGAGAAAACATGACCCTTGCCGGACCGCCGGATGGCAATATCTATCCACCGGGTCCGGGATGGATCTTTCTCGTCGTCAACGAGATCCCAAGTCAAGGGAAGATGATCATGGTTGGGGATGGACGAGATCCTCCCCTGGACGAGTCCGCCTGGGAGAAGTAAGTATACGTTATACCGGTGACGTGCAAACGACTTCTGACTTGCGTAGCATGTTGAAACAAACTGTCGTTGACCAGTACGAGTCCAAGAAGAAAAGCAAAGCTCATGGGACAGTCGAATTCGAGTAGGAACTACCACTCATTTTGGGTCCCCTGCCCGGCCCACTTCTGGCTTCCCGTCGTCGCTCGAATTTGCATCTGTATTCGCTGTTGTTGTGCTTACTGTTCGTTTTTGTTGGTAGTCTACTCGTCGATGTGTAATATTGGGACTTGGAAGATACACAATCTAACAATCGAGATCATAGAGCTCGTTGTTTCATCCGACTGCTCACGGTCCTCAATCCGGCGTAGACCTTCCCTGGAGGTGAACCAAGGATAAGGGATACAATTGCGTCTCGCGCAATTTTGATGTTTTGGAACGACCCCATGATATGAATTTTTCTGGTCGATGAGATCAGAAAATGGAGAAAGAATGCAATGAATATTCGACGAACGTGTCTGCAAGAACAATTCGCGTGCGACTTGCATTTTCGATCGTGAATTTCGTCTTCCCATCTTGTCCTGCTATCCGACCTACGAGAGATGAATAATAGCACAGAAGACGAGCAGATACATACCAATGGCACGCGATAAATGATCGCCGTGCAGCGTTTTGACGTCTTTTATTTCAAAGGAATCAAGGTAAAGATCGTCCAAACGAAGAAGTGCGATAGCGTCCTTCATGTCGACCATTAAATGATGGTGGGGCATGGTCTACATTACTTACATTGACATCAAAGCCCAATGCATAGGCTTTGACGAAATCGGCACCTTTTTGAATCGAGCCAATGTCTTTTGTGTGTCTCGACGTCTATGAGCAGTCTTAGGTGTGCCGATCGAGGGCAGGCAAATGCATACCCGGATTTCGACAGATCTCCGTTGAACGTTCATTCGAACTTGCAGGCCAAGGATCTCTGTAAGGGGCGAGAATATGTTGACCCAATCCTTTTTGATTGGTGTCATGCGGTGCGGTGGTATAGGGATGCGCCGGGTTTCCGATTTCAGCGTGGTCGATTGTGCAGCAGTGGCCGGGAGGGCAGGGAATGACGGTACTGAATCAGGCTGTAGTGCAGACTCGGGGTCAACGTCGATGGCGAGTTCATCGTCCTCCTGCGCGCCATTATTTGATCGTGTAGATTCTGCGACGCGAGGCGTCGGTTCCATGTCCTCGTCCTCGTCCACGTTGTCTTGTTTCTTCATGCTCGCTTGTGCGTTGCCATTGAGAACTGCTTTCCTTTTTGCAAGGCTCCTCCGGGTTTTCTTGCGAGCGTTGGGTGGGGTAACAACATGGGTAACGCCCATGATGGAGGAAGATAGTGACGCTGCAAGCACTACCTCACGTAATCTGTTCAGTGTCCATGTCTACCACCATCGGGAACGCCAAAGACCTCGATACCAGCAGAAATGAAGGTAGTAGAACTATGCCGACGCGTACATTATCTTGCTCACACACAATTCAGCTTTACAGGGTTTGCTCAGCTCCCTGGGGCATGCCAAGGACAACACATCCTCAGGCGGCAGGTTACCCGCCAGACAAGTGCGGAAATTGTCGGAGAAGATCGACGAAATCTTAGGAGATGGTGCAATGCAAGGAGACCAGTCTGGCCAGGTACATGTGCCTTGGGAATGTACTTTACACAATTACCGACTCTCCAAAATAGCTCCTGAACGAAGAGGGCCTTCCTATCCTCGACATTTCAGAACTGGTCAATGAAAATTCACAAACGGGCACTTTGCCATCTTTCATTCCAGAACCAGAGTTCATCCCGTTGTCTCTCTTGCCACCTGATGAAAAAGAGCGGCGGCAGCGGGAACGCGACCGTATTCTTGACTTGCTCGAGGAGGAGGAACGTTTGCAGCAACTACAAGAAGAGAGAGACGCGAAGGAGGAAAGGAAAGAAGCGATCAAGAAACGAAAAGAGTCGGCAAAGGCTGAACTGCAGCAGCTCAAAGCGGCCCAAGAGTTACAAAAGAAGATGGGACATGCCCTCGTCCGGCAAGCCAAAGGGACGGAGGAGCAAAGATGGGAAGAGGACGCATGCCTGAAGCCTCAGGTTACGTCTCCAGTCGCAAAGAAAAGAGTGACTTTTGCAGCTGCACCAGCTGTGGAAGACGACAAAAGGGATCAGCAGACGTCAATACGCCAGCTTGACTGGGGTGATGTTACTCTCGGTAGACTACGAGCACAAGACCGCATACCTCTGGTGAGTGCAACCGAGGCACAGAAATACCCCATGAAAGTGCACGTAGTGGAACGGCACCCCACGGCAACTCCTACCTCTCCCATTCAGAATGGCGCAGACTCTGACGACGAGTCCCCCTCAGCCGGTGACCTTTCCCCACATACGGAGAATGGTTCTTCAGATGAAGACAAGTCCTCGTTAAATGACGGCGATCTGTTAGATGACGAACTGTTAGAAGAAGGATTCGACTACGACGCCGCAGAACATCACCGCGAAATTGCTCTGGAATACCACAAGAAAAGACACACCGTAAGTGCTGAGACCGCGAAAGCGTTGGCTGTGCATGCGTTTGATGAAGACGATCAACACGAGACTGTAAGTCACGCGGGTTGCCTTGCATTCATCAAACTAAACAATGGTTTGAGCCCCAGTCTCACGGACAGTCGCCACTATCGCGTTTCCGAGCAGACCGCATGGCAGCAGCATATGACGAGTCGCATGGACCCATTTCTACATCAATAGGACAAACTGTCATTCCAGCTTCCCGTCTAAAGTCCCTTCAAAATTCCGTGAGGCTGGGCAAACTGGAACATGGCTGGCTAGTAGGGGGAGAATCTGGAGAAAGTGGGAGCGAGGGCGAGAACGTCAGGGAAGTACTCCAAATGTTGCAAGCGGAGAACATTCAGAATGCTGGTCCCGATTTCGAGCCATCCTCAATGTCCTCCATCGTCCTTCATCGAAATTCTGATGCTGTGGAATCAACTGCTGCTCATGGAGTAGAGCCATCGAAGTTCAAATTGGCCCATGAAGGAAGGGTCAGGGATGGGATCACTGTCCAGGACAATAACAACAGGGACAACACCCAATCGCGGCCGACTATTTCGAGTGTCGTTGAACGGAAAACTCCAAGATCAACTTCAACTAGTCAACGTTTCCTCATCAACAAACCTTCCCCACGATCCTCTGCCAAAGCCCATGAATTGGGATCTTCCATGATCATTGACTCACCGTCATTCCCTGTCCCGGCTAGTGCATCAACTATTGTTCCATCGTCTTCCTCGTCTCAGATGTCTCCGCGAGCAGCCTTGTCTGTGGAGAGACCGATCTCGAGATTTATGGCTAAGAGAGCAAGATAGTCAACCAAGGGCCCTGCTTACCACGTCCTTGTTACAATACTTTTGAACATGAACATATTCCATGCCAAGTTCGAAAGCCATCACCGTCGGTACCTTCTTTCTAGCGGCCGACATGCTTTCTACTTCAGATCGTTACTCTACAGGCTTTCCAACTCGATGAGTGAGGGCAAAAAAAGTGAACGAATCCAGCTCACCAGCAATACTGAGCAGATGCTACACCATGTGCCCGACGGCTGGCTCGGCAAATTGTGTGATATATAAATCCCAAATATAGCATGAACTTGTTGCTAGAACAGGCCTTGATTTAATGCTATGATCCTGTTCAGTGTTGTTTTTCGTGTTCTTATCGCCCTGTCCACCCAAAGTTATTTCCAGCCCGACGAATACTTTCAGGCAATAGAGCCTGCTCACAAATATGTTTTTGGTTATGGTCACCTCACCTGGGAATGGGTGAACCCCGAGCCTTTGCGGAGCATGCTATACCCTGCACTCAACATTCCAGTGTACTGGCTACTGAAAGTATCGGGATTGGATGTATACCCTTCATTGGTGGTAGGTTTCGTCACGTTCTCAGCCTACGTATCTAATACCAACAGGTCGCCGGACCAAGAGTGTTCCACGGTTTGCTTGCCGCTCTAACAGACGTGTGGGTACCGAAGCTTGCCAGCGTAGTCCTCGATGACGCGTCCAGCAAGGGAGTCGCCGACCGTGCAACTGTGTCAGTATGTGATCATATTTGTGTCGTGGAATCCGTCAATAATCGGGGTTTGTAGTACCTGCTCTCCATATCCTCTTTCTTTCATGTGCTATCCTTGTCAAGGTCTTTGTCCAATTCATTCGAGGTATCTCTTACGACCATAGCGTTGGCATATTTCCCGTGGGATGCCCTAGTTGGCTCTCCCTTACTTAACCTGTGTGTTCTGTTGTATGACTTAACTAAGCGTACGTCTAACAAACCCATGAAGGCATCAACTCAGATGGAGCACCATATTCGCGGGGATTGCGTGCGCTATCCGGCCGACCAACGCTATAGTCTGGATATACATGTTCTCTGCCCTCTTTTGGCGCGTCAGAGGAAATGCGAGAACTCAAGTGTCTGTCCTGCGGGACGTGGTGTGCATTGGGTCTGTATTGACCTTACTTCTCGCTAACTGTCTTTTAATATCTCTCCAAGCTCGGCAGTTCTTCTGTGTGTCTTTGCGTTGGACACATGGTTTTATGGCCGGCCAACCCTGACTCTGATGAATTTCCTGCTCGTAAACGCGTCACGGGTCTCGTCGTTCTACGGATCGAGTCCTTGGCACTATTACCTCTCGCAGGCCCTCCCCATTTTATGTACATCGGCATTGCCGTTCGTTCTTCACGGACTTTGGCTCTCATGCGCGAGGCATGGATCCAAGTTGCACATCATGGCGGGAAGCATCGGATGGACCGTATTTGTCTATTCGTTGATTGGACACAAGGAATGGCGGTTTTTGCACCCGCTACTGCCCATGATGCATATTTTGGCTGCCGAGTCCATCGTTCAGCTAATACAAGGCCAGGAAGCTAGGCATGCAAAACCTGTATCGCGAGCGCCGGCTAGCTGGAGCAGACGCCAATTCGTCATCCCACTAATCTTGTCACTATCGATCCCGGTTTCTGTTTACGTCGTGTTCTTCCACTGCACAAGCCAAATCGAGGTCATTTCATTCTTGAGGCAACTTCCTGTTGATAATTCCACGACAATCGGGTTCCTAATGCCATGCCATTCCACACCATGGCAAGCATATCTCCACCGCCCAGATCTCGCTCACCCTGGAAGAATGTGGGCGTTGGGATGCGAACCACCTTTAGGGTATGCTGCGATATCTAACTGGCTGTACGTGACAGTGCTAAGTAGATGATCCAGCCTTCGAAATCACACAGGATACAGAGATCAGACCGACATTTTTTTCGAGTCCCCAGTTTCATACATAAAATCTCACTTCCCCGATCGTGTCGATCCTGCGTTTCCTCTGTCGCCCTTCGCCTTCTCAGTTCCAAACACAACCTTTATACAGGTACTGCAAACAATAGAGACCCAGTCCGCCTCGTGGGATCTCGGATGGCGACACGAGTGGCCGAGGTACATAGTTCTCTTTGGCACGCTTTTAGAAGAACCTGGAATACAGACTTTGTTTGAAGCCAACGGATACACCCAGGTATGGGAGGGTGGTTGGAAGTGGGGAGGAGAAGGGAAGAGGAAGGGTGGCGTACGGGTTTGGGCTTACGGTGGCATGGGCAGGCATCACTAATAATCCTTCTTAGAAGATGGTACTGTTATAGTAGCCCTTTCGACTAGCAGACGAAGTGCCTTCTCTACCGTAACTGCATATCGGTTGTGGTCAGGAATAACTTGGAATTGAAATTGGTAACCGAGTAGCAGGCATCACATTGTTCAATGGAAACGTAGATAGGTCTGGGTGGCACCTCCACTCTACATGACTGAGCAGTGTTCCAACATCACTTGTTCTGGCGTCGGGTGAGCTGGATCGGGGGATTAGCGTGCATGCACGCAAAGAATGGCGTCGATGAACTACTTACTCTGCGACGCTTCTTTAACCTGGGATCTAATCTTAGAAAATGAACACTGGCGAAGGAAAGGTACGTACTTGTGTTTCTTCATCTTCTTTCGTCTCTTTCGGCGTGTACTGTCAGCGTGGATGGTAACCCATTCCTGTGCCATTTCTTTAGCCAAGGTCATGTCGTTCTCCGAGTACTTGGCACTCAGTCCAAGACGAGACAAAGCTTGCTGCCATGCAATAGTGCCTCCAACACGATTCATGACCAACGCATGGGCTAGCTGGCGAGCAGCATCCGTGTCAGCGTCTGGGGACGACTCCGGAGGGTTATCGATAGTGGTGAACGAGGGCGGAGGGTCATTGTCAATTTGATCCTCGGAACACGTGAACAGCAGAGTGGAAGAGTCGACAGCTTCAAAAATGGTAGACGTTGGCTGGTTTAGAAGGAGCAAGGGTCGGTGCAACGAGAAAAATTGATGAAGTTTATACTCCTTGGAAGAGATGGTGGGATGGATTGGGACACGGTCGGCAGACGGGGAAGAGTAGGTGGACGGCAGTGAGATACTGGATGGAAGAGGGTGGGTGGTGGACGACTGTGGATGTGTTTCGGCTGGCTTGCTGGACAATGTCTCCTCAGCAGATGCAGCTTTTACCACACCGCTTGCGCTTGTGGGCGGATTAGTGGCAGCGGATTCTGTGGGAGGACCATTGACAGTGGGTGTGGTATTGTCCACCTTTGCTCGGCCAGGTTGCAAGACTGGCTTTGGTGATTTAGCAGAATTGAAGTGTCTTCCGCCACCCGTTTTCGAGGAGAAGAACGAAGAGTAGGCTCTGCCTGCTGGGTGAACAGGACGAGCCAGACGACTGAACAGCGACATCAAAGTGCTGTAGAAGCCGAGCTAGGCCGAGCTAGTTGTTGTAACAAGCGCGTGCGTTCAACTTGAAGGGTGGCTGAATCCGGTACAACAGCCTGCCACCTGCCACAATCAATCAGTGACAGAGCATCCACCTGATGATAGGGTATATAAACATCTTCCACCTCCACTTACAACAACCATGTCTTGCTCTACTTCGCACAAAATCTCCAGTGGCACCGCGTTCGTCACCTTCACAAACGGTCGACTAAAACGCGGTTCACTCGATATACTCCCATTCTTGCCCCTTGACATCCTTTGCGAGGTGCGAATCTCCCGTTATCATGCCTACTACTTAGTCACCATTGCACTTCAGATCTTTTGTTTCCTGCACCCAGAAGATCTTCTTATTCTCGCCCGCACTTCCAAGTCATTTCGTTGTTTCCTTCTCAAAAGGTCAACCACGTTTATCTGGAGGTCTGCCCGGCGAAACGTGGACGACCTCCCGGAACCACCCTCAGACATGAGTGAAATTCAGTATGCTTCCATGGTATTTGGATCTGGGTGTCATTACCAGGTACACCAAGTTTATGTGTGTCCGTCTATCATACTAAGTTTTGCACGTAAGGGATGTGATAGGAAAGCGCGAGATATAGTGTGGCATCTGCGTATTCGTTCGTGTGCAAGCTGTCGGCCAAAACACCGGTAAGCCGAGTGGCCATTACACACTCAAAAAATTAATGTCATTCCAGGCCAGTCAAGGTAGACGACTGTGCAGATTACCTTGCTCTCTGTGAGATGCTCGCCTGCTTTCCTGATACTCTTGAACAGTACATACCTTGTGGACCTTTTCTCAATTCCAAAGGCAGGTCACTTGTTTGGCCATACTTTCTAGAGGAGCTCAGATCATGTAGGGAATGCTGCCAGAGGCTTCCAGGGGCATCACATCACGACATTTGCGGATGAGCTAAGAGTATTATCCCCCTCAGAACGTCAAGCATGCCTTGATCGTTACAAGCAGGCTACTGAAGTGATTAATCAGGTGAGTGTCTAAATGGCGATTGCGCCAGAACTGCCCCTCATCGATCTCCAGTTTGCAAGCGCGGGCGTTGCGTGGCAGCTCAAAGAGAAAAAAGCACGACTTACGGAACTACGCAACAAACGGGCGGTACGGGCAGAAATGTTTGTCTTGTGTATCATTCAGCGAATCCGGCTGATGGGCTTGAACAGTATTCGCGAGAGACTCGTTGCAACTGGCTTTGAAGAAGAAATTAACTATTTTGGGTGGGACCGCATTCGTAGGCATTCCCTCATCAATAGCACTCAGACAATGACGGACAAAGGTACATATCTTGCTCCTTGTCAATAAGTTGGATTGACCTTGCAATAAGCATACGCCACCATTCTGGAACAACTCAGAGAGTACATGTTGGGCTGGCGAGAACTTCGGATGGAAGAACAAGTGTACGCCATTCGACGCCGGATTTTTGTCGATGCTTGGCTTCGGTTCACAGCAGGTGCTTTTCATAATGCCCCAAGTGGTTGCCCTTACCTCCCCCTACCACCGAGCGCCACTATCGGCTTCTCCGAAAGTATCGATGCTATAATACGACAGTCTGGTCCAATATCTCCCGAGTCTCTGAACGATCAACTATACACTGTCTTCCCGCTGGCCTACGAGTACATCCTTGAGTGGCATAGAACAATACGTCGAGAGCTCGCCAGTTTACTTCCTGATTACAGGGCCGATGACGATGACGAAGTCATCCATGCTCACCTCAAGCTTGCTACATCCGTTTTCCACTGTACTTCTGGTCGTTGTCGAGGTGAAGGTCCCCCGTTGGCGTATCCCGAGATTCTATTCCATCCGTGTTTCACACTCGTGACACAGGGGAACGCTCCCTCTTTTAAAGATCCTCTGGGTATCGCCAATCAGAAGGCATGTCTTGTGATGGGTGGTCCTTGGAACTGCAGTGGTCGTGTTCAAGTACATCCAAGACAATACGTGGTGAATAAAGTATTATTGTGCTGTGGGAAAGATCCTGGATCTACCACTGCTGCAGAAATGGATGAGCAAGATCCTAGGTTGGCATGCCTGGAATGTGCTGCCCGCCACAGGGTGATTACATTTATGTCTTGGCGCAGTGTTGTAAGTTTTTTTTTTCCTTTACGGCTGCCTCAGTCATTTATTGATTATCTGTTAAGGTTCAACATAGTATTGCATATCATCCGGATCTCTCCCTTAAACACCCATGGTTTACAGCTAGCCATACTCTTCGTGTACTGATTGACATGCCGGGTTCCCAAAATCTGCGATCGGTCTCGAGTGTTTCGGGTGCAACGTTAGGTGATTATGCTGTCTGTCTTCTTTGCCCTCCCCGCATTCCGTCGTGGAATACCCGCTTTGGATTAGGTGATTTGATGAGCCATATCAAAACTAAGTATGTATCTCTTTAGGATATAAGAATTCAGATTTGTTTTTAATCACAGTGTTATCAGGCATGGTGTCCTCAGTCCTGTCTTTGGAAATCATTTTGCATTTGACACGAACATTACCCCAATTTACTTGGACTTCGTGATAATAAGGTAGTAGTGTAGGATCTGAGGGCGTTGAGTTCTTTACTTAGTTTGTCCCACTGTTCTTAGTATTTCAAGTTGTATTGTACTAGTATCTCGAAGGTTGTCCTTGCGTTGCTGACTAAGCACAATGAGAAAGGAGTCGCAATGTGATCAGGAGGCTCGGAAACAGCGTGCCCTACTCTGATCCACTTTGCTAAACATGTCTGGAATCTGCAGACCACGCTTGGCTGAAGAGCGCAAACAATGGAGAAAGGATCATCCTTTTGTACGTGTCAACCTGCTGTCTCTTGGTCTGCTTGCCTCCGCCTGAAATTATGTGGCAAAGCTATGATCTCTCTTTCAACGTTTTCTCAAATGTCGTTCTTCAATACGTTAACTCGTGGTTTGTCAGGGATTTTATGCGAAACCCGTAAAGGCTGCTGATGGAACTATGAACCTTATGGAGTGGGAAGTTGGGATTCCCGGGAAAGCTGGGGTATGTCATGGAATTTCGATTCAGCCTTAGATGTGCCACAAGTTTGGCGTGATATTTTGCGTAGACACCATGGGAGGGTGGATTGTATAAGCTCACAATGGCATTTCCTGAAGGTGAGCAAGTGTCTCACTACCGAGCAGTGTTCGCTGATTGTCGTGTAGATTACCCATCCAAACCTCCGAAATGTAAGTTTGTTAAGCGTGAAGTATATTGCCACGCACTCGATCGCGCATGCAGGTAAATTCACACCACCACTATTTCACCCGAATGTGTACCCGTCTGGAACTGTCTGCCTCTCCATCTTGGACGAGGAGAAGTCATGGAAGCCTGCTATCACAATCAAGCAGGTATGTCCTTCATAGTTTGAATCTGGGAGCACACTTGGATGTCTGTTATCAGATATTGCTGGGCATTCAGGACCTGCTAGATGACCCAAATGTCAATGATCCCGCGCAAAGTGATGCATATACCATGTTCAAGTAAGACACCAACATATCTGCTTTTCATACGGCTAATGGTGTTGCAGGAACGACAAGGTTGCCTACGAGTAAGTATGATGTATCCAGAACAGTCACCCTCGACCACTGACCGAGCATAGGAGGCGGATCCGAGCACAAGCGCGAGAGAATATACCAAAGTAATTTTTACTAGCCATGCATTGTCTTAGATTCATACCTCATACTATGTCATACATTTGTTCGAGTAGGGCTACTGATGCCAAGGAATAGCTATGCAGACTTTCAGTACATGTACTTCTCAATGGCCAGCTTAATGTTGCGAATTTGGCTCTGCAGCTCACGGGCCTCACTGGTCGTGACACTTGCAGCGATGACTGGCCGAGACACATTGCAAGCACGTCCTAAAGCAGCCTTTGATGGAATGAAGATGTACGGCACGTTCTACAAGGCGGACACCACGTAAACATCAGATGGCAATGAGCGAAGATATATTACCTTTTCTTCACATAGCAGAGGAAGATGCAACAGAATCTCCAAAGGTTCCGTGTCCGCAGTCAGTACTATGAACTCGGCGATACCGCGGTTCAAAGTTTTAGTGGCTAAATTATAGTGTGATTTAGCGTCGCACCCATCTGGCGCGCAAAAACTAGCGAGTCGCGTATGAACGAGCAACGAACCCTCATTCGCGCCCTTTTTGAGCTGCTTGTACTGGCCAGCCTGCTGTACCAAGTCGAGGATCTTTACAGCAGAAGGAAGTAGTGATCAGATGGATGCATGCGTCCGCGGGAAGGAGATGCTTACGGAGTTTGTCAAGGCTTCATCAGCGAGGGGCCATGCTTTGCCTTTGGTTTCCGCCATGTATCAAACGAGGATTGACACGAGAAAAGTTTGAATGCGTTGACCTCACAAGTCGATCCTTGGTCGAAAACGAGCCAGAGAATCTCACAACGAGCGTGGGGCTGAGCTGCCTGAGTGTGCTGACATAAGCACAAGCCAAAATGGAATATTAAATTCAACTTGAAGTTGTCCCATGCGTCCGGTCCAAAGTCATATGGTTATAAACACCTGAAGATCTGTTTCCCACATTTAATTCTCTGACAACTCGTTTACCCATGGTTCAAAGACAATAATCAAGCAGAGAAGGCGAAGAGGACGTTGATGATCGTACACATCGCTCATACACAAACTTCAGACTTGCGGGGCAGGAGGGAATACCCCACCACGACTGTATTTATCAAAACGAGAGTGGTGGTCTTGCTGCATCCTAGTTGGTCGTCTACTCCCCTGCAGATGGCCTGTCGAATGTAGCTTTCAGCCGTAGAACCAGTTCGTTAAAGCGTCGAAGTATGGTCAGATGCTCCAGACCTACAACACCAGTACTTGTTCGGTGGTCAGTCTTC
>JBBPJY010000052.1:34451-47302 GCA_038088975.1 Xerocomus cyaneibrunnescens
ACTCACACCCTGCACATATTCGGTTTTTCCGCTTGGCTGATCCCCTATTCCGTATCCGGACGACCTCACCCGTCAATCCCACACGCTCAGAGTGGATATGAGGGTGGGATGGGTTCGTGTGAGATCGCGTGGGCAACTTGGGGGCCTTCTGTTCGGGAGAACCAGGACCTGGCACCGTATTCGATCGACTCGGTTTTCCGGAGCCTCTGGACCCACCGATAGAGGCGAGAACCGAACCCGAAGCAAGGACGGAAACGGACGCGCCCTCTTCTATCAATGTCTCCATCGCTCGCTCCAACGCACCACCCGACCTGGCCGTACTCTGTGTCGCTGACGACGCACTCCTAGTACGGGCAGGACCACCAGCGGAAGATGTCGCCACTGAACGCGAAGAGACTGCAGACCGTAATGATGCGGCTGACGTTTGGCGGGAAGGTCCACTTCCAACCGACGATGCGGACGTAGGAAATTTGACCTTGTTCGTGCTTCCTTTGAGAACAGACTTGTGTACGTCCAGAGGCATCACCACAGGGATATCCTCATCCGAATCGTGCGTATAGGCTAAACCGACATCCGAGTCCGCAGAAGGCGATGCTGGTGCGTTCTCGTCCCTTTTCAAGTCCGTGTGTGTCGTGTACACGCTCTCGTCATCCGATTCGTTCCCAAAATCCAGCTCTGGCTTCAGGACGTCGAAGAACGGAAGAGGCAAGTTGGCAGTCGGCAACGGAGATTGGGTGATCGTTTCACCACTAACACGGCGTTCGAAAGGGTTGGGAATCGGAGAAGGCGAGCGCGAAGGCGACGCAATGCGCACATCAGGCGAAAACGAAAGAGGGGGTGTTTTATCTTTCGACGCAGGAATTGGTGATGCCGGAAGGATTGCATCATGAGGGCTCGGAAGACTGGGGTACTGTCCGTCGCCATACGTACCATTTCCGAGAGAGATCGGTGATACGGGAAAGGGAGAGACTGGTGAAGGCGTATGAACTGAGTTCGGAGACAACGGAGGAGGGGTTACGGCAGCTGGGCAGAACGGTCAAAAACGCATGACACTAAATCAAACGGACGACTTGCCTTGCATGCCACGGCCAAATACACCGTTGGTCTCCAAGTACTGCGGTCCGTTGGCCCGTTGACTATCATGGAAAGGTGTAATGTACGCAGGTTGATGCGATGAACGAGCAGCATATATAGCTGCTCTTGCAGCGGCCTCGAAACCCCTCCGACCAACGCCTGCCATACCGGCTTCACCGCCAATCTTGGTGTCGATTTCGCGGTCCAGCATATGAGAGTGCGGGAGAGATAGCGGCGGCGGCGGTTGTCGCATCGGCATGGGGGGTGGGAGGACCGGCGCAGAAGATGGGAATGGTACAGTCCCTGGGACAGGTGCGGGGACAGCTGTCCTTGGCGGTCGGGAAAAAGGCGTGTTGGGAGGGACTGATGGATTGTGCTCCATAGGAGGATGCTTCGAGTCAACGGAGGGTCGTCGGGCATCTATGGAAGAGCGAAGCTTCTCTAGAGATGGGTGAGATTTATCAAGGGGCGGGCGCGTAGAGACCGTCGACGGGGTACGCGCACGTTCGAACGAGGGACGGGGATATATAGTCGATGGTGGCGTCGCATTGGATGATGCACGGTCGCTGAATGGGGATCGTGGTGGTGCCAGGGGCTGTGGTGTTAGGGGTGGTGGATTGTCTCTTCCTGAAAGCGGCGATGGACGTCGAGGTACAGGATGACCAGCAGGTTCGCCGAACTGAATCGGAAAACCAGCTCGCGCGGGCGAGCTTGGTACGATACGGCTCGCATTCGAAGAGAGTCTGGTTCGCTGCAAGGCGGGGGGTATGCCATCGCGAACGGGTGTAGAGACACGTTCGGGCGGTGGAGTGCGCGGGGCTGGCGACTGGGGACGATCATTTGGACTGGCCATCTTTAGGGTGGCCATATGGGATTGGTCCGGCGGTGGGCGGTGAAACGGATCACGACTCGGCGTCAGAACTCGTTCGCCTTCCTCGGAAGAAGACCCGTAGGGCAGGGCATCTGATCTCGCGACGAGGGACTGCAGTCGCTGTGGTAAGAGGGTGGTGGGCTTTTGAAGGTGGTTGGTGTTCGGTGGAGGGGGCGGGGGGCATACATGGTCGCCGAGGTCGGCGAGGGGGACGGGCTGGCCACAACTGGAGCATTTTACAGTCGGAAGGACGTCGTGGGCCATAGAAAAGAATGTGGGGGGAGGGGGTATAGAATTAGTTAGAGATGTGAACTACTAGTCCGGTGTAGAAACGAAAACAGAGCGATCGTATTACACGCATGTATGTATGTATGTATGTATGTACATATTGTACCCCGACTAACCTCACCCTGCCGATCCTAGCAAACTTCGCACACCCCCGCCCTCCGTCCCACCACCGGGCTCCACCCTCTCTCCCGCAGGGTTTGAAGCATTGAACCGCGCAAAAAACGAATCCCATTGCCCTGTAGCAGCATCAGTATTATCACCCGTTCCCCCACTGTGCATGAAATGATACACACCCCAGTCAAACATGCCACCAGGAATGCCCTCCAAGAAACCTACATCCGCCATCGCAAATTGTTCCAACGTGTTTGACGCCTGAGGGACGTCAAGTACATTCAACACCTGCACGTTTCCCGGTGTTTGGCCTGTCACGTTGTTCAAAGCTGGGTTCATGTTTGGAAACGCGGCCGCTGTACCACCCTCGTTACCATCGCCAGTCAGCGGCGTGATGTTGACCAGGGACGACCCTCGGCAGTTCAGTAGATCTGGTGAATTCGGTCAACGCGTCTGTCAGGGATGCGGCATAGAATGACGTTCTTACCATCAGCTTCTTCGTCGGATGACGTGATGATGGTACCCTGTAGAACTCCCTCGTAATCTCCCTGACGCGCATCGCCATGGGCAACGAACACCCCACCTCCAGGACGGGAAGGATCTTTCTTGTACTCTAGCCCACCCAGCGGTTGCTTGGCCTTCACCCCTCCGGTCGGGTTGAGCACAGGCGGCTGATCAAGCGGCAGGGGAGTTCCTTGAGTCGCCTCATAGAGCAGCGCGATAATTTCAGCCGTCTAAACCGCATGAGGTCAACCGATCGTACGCTAACCAGCCAACAAAGCGCTCACCTTACGTCGCGCGGACATATGGTCGGGAGATATCGATCCTTCCCACCTCCGTACACAGTCACGTAGTTTCCGCAGTTTGGCCGCAGCATCGGCGTCTTGTCGCCGAGCCCATGTATGATACTAGAATGCAGCTTGGCACTCGGAGGACTAGCATCAGCATGGTAACGCACCTGTACTAATGCACATGACGTTGCAGCATATGCAACCAAAAGCCATATATCGTACATGCGTTCATGAGCATCGAGCCAGTCGATCGACTCTCCAGTGAGCTGAACCAGAATGCTCCAGGCCTCCACTGTCAACCCAAATTTAAGATGTGCTGGACAGCTATACGATATCCGCATGAAAACACGCCAGAATATCATGCAGACACACGAGTAAAGTAGATGCAGGAGACCTTACAAAGCGGACTTTCATGAGCAGGATCAAGGAAAAGTGAAATCTCTCGCCACACCTGCGTTTTGAGGAGTATCGGGACCACGATACTTGAGATTTTCTGGGAGATTGGCCTTCCAATTCTCCAAATCAGCTAGTAGGCTATATAACATTTCGTCTGTTGTAAACATTAAGCCGGAAGGACTTGGCAAACCATCAGGATCAAAAGGGAAGCATGCTCTTAAGTCACCGTCATACCTGTATATTGTCTTCAATACGCGGCCAAGTATGACGCTCAGCCTAACGAGTTCGTCCATGTACAGGTCATTAGGATCTCCTGAAGATGGCAGGCGCGCGTCACAATCTTGCACATCAATCATGTACGGGTGGCCATACGTCAGACTTAGCCTTCTCAGGGGTCAGTCACAACAGTATTTTAGGATAACCCGGGGCTCTGCATACCACCTGTCACAAATGACACAGACTCCCCACAGCCGACGTCGAAGTTCTATATTTTGTTTTACAGATTCTGCTCGGTGAAGGCCGAGATCTTGTGCCTGAGCTCATTGTCAAACAAACGGGTGTGCTTCCCAGCGTCAACGCTTACCATGCGTATTGCAGTACCGAGTCGAATCCACAACGCTGATAACGCGTTGGGTACATGCTGTGAATGACAGTCACCAACCATGCTCAGTATCAGTAATGCTTGGACGTTCGTGATAGATGCTGTCGACAGAACGTCTTCTGTTTTGATGACGCCGTTTACTGCGTGCCGAATCGAGTCAAAGACAGATTGTGGAACCTCTCTCCGAGCAGCTGCCACGAGACACATGGAATATAGTAGGATTGATGGCGGGGAAGGGTTGGAAAGGAATTCTGCTTGTGTGATGATGGGCAGTGTCGGAGAGATATCCCTGAAATAGGCGTTCACGAGTTGCTGAATGATTTCGGGATCGAGGCGCAAGTCCATTGGTTTCGGATATGGCACTTGCTTGTCGTCCAGAGACATGCTTTGTACTGATATGACGCCATTTCCATTCTTTGATACCTCCCATGTGTGATGATAGCGTTGATCATAGCTTTCGTATATGCGAGACGATATCGAAGCTTGTGAGTGGAGTAAATGGACGGCATTGGTCGGCCCTACAGTCGAAATGAACGTGAGCACCATGGGCAGCAACGTGACCACCAAACAGACCATAAACACTACGATCCATCTGAGCTTCTGTCTGGGGGGATACCGTGCTTCGCTGAATGTCTGAAGGTCCATCCTTCTCCTTTTCAGCTGGAGAATCCTCTTCGAGTTTTTTCTTTTTGAAACGCGTTTCGGTAATGGGCAGAAAGAAGGTGCACTCGAAGCCATATTGCTTGCAGTGTTGACAGAGTGGCGGGTCCGAGTCAGGAAGAACGTCACATCTACAAAGTCTGAGGCAGGATGTATGCGTTGAGAAATACAGTGTGCCAACCTGATTTTGCGACTACGACAGCTATCGCATGCGCGTTGCGTTTTGGTGCGTTTCTTGCTGTCGATCGGAGGAGCCGAACTAGCTGCGGGTGGGTTGGGCTTAGGGGCATTTTCGCTGGAAGGACCCTCTTGATCGGATTCCCTGTCTCTTGCACGGACTGGGTCTGTTCTTCGTTTCCTCTTGCCGGTCGCTACCGTGGCGGGCACCTGGGCAAGGGAGGGTGCACTGACGATCGGTTGCTGAGGCTGTTGTGGCTGTTGCTGTTGCTGTTCGGGGATGGACGTATTTGGACGGGGAGGACCGTACATCATCATCTGCTGCGGATACTGGGGATATGGCGCGTAACCGTGTGGGGCTGGGGGGTAGGCGGTGGGGTGCACGGGGTAGTACTGGGTGGGGATGGAGGGACTGCCTGCGCCGTTCATGGCGGGCGTTGCGGGGTAGGTGGAGGTAGAATGATGTTGTGCAAAGGGAGAAGGGCTGACGGGATAGTTGTGGTTCATCATGTAGTGCAGGCCAGGATATGGCTGTAGAGTGGGCCCACGCGCGGCAGCAAATCGGGAGTAGTCCTGGGGATGTTCCGCGGTGCTTCGGGATGCTGGGAGGGGACGTCATGAGACGAAGGAACGTAACAAGATGGAAAGAGACGGACGGGGTTGGCCGCTTGGACTGAGCCGACGGCCAGATGGACGGCGCGGAGAAGAGGGGTCCTGCGAATCCGACTGTTTCTTCTGCCGGGGCTTCCTGGTGGTCTTCGACGATGCACTTGTTATCGGCTGAGACTCGCTGGACTTTGGGTCCCCGGCGGACGATTCCATAGGGAGGGCAGCACGAGCCGATTATGTGCAACTATACCAAGACGTGACTCCGAATTTGCCGAGCTATGACCAGATCTGCGGCGTTCAACGGATCCAATGGCGCAACTAAAATCAGTCTCAGCCCTCGGTCGTCGACACGAGTGATGATCTCGTCGTACCTCTGGCCCCCCCTCGCGAATTCAGCAACTGCCAGTGGGCGTACTTGAGAAATGCCGCGTCCTCCGAACACAACACTTCAGTCGGAGATATAACTATTCATCTCCGCAGACACTGCCGTGATCACGCCGTCCCATGGGTGCATACGCTCTATTAAGTCACCAGTACCGGCAGAATGCATGCCTACTCGTCCGTCGGTCTCGCGTCCTCGAGGTCAACGTGGTCCCATCCAACCTCATCCAGACCCGGATTTACTCGCCTCTTGTCCTCGGTCACAGTCGCACGTGCGTCCATCCACGAAAAGCCCGCCGGCCGACACAGCACTTCAGCCAGGTTGGACCACCAGGAACCATACGTGAATGGATTAGGAGGCGCAGCGCCAGGAACCAATGTTCTGTGAGCTTGATTCCTGATCTGTGCAAGATGTCAGTCACGAGTTCAAACCATGGTGATCAATGGCCGAACCTGCTCGATCGTGGTAATATTTAGTAGCAGAAGCTAAGCCACTTCGGTCAATGGCTCATCCTAACCAAGAAAAGGAGCAAGACTCACCCGCATGTGGTATGCAAGTAGCGCTGTCACCGGCCACACCACCAGGATGGACAATGAAAAAGCAACTGCACTGCCTGCTCCGCGGTCGAGGGCCCCGCGGAAATCAATGTGGTGCAGGGCAGTGAGGAGATAAAGATGAATGGCAGATGTACAGATGACGAGACAGAGAGTCAAGACCTGGGACAAGATGAAAGCACGTCGACGGCGCCTGCTCGAGCCTACTCACCGCTGAAAATAAGAAACAGCAAAAGAAGGTATAGTTGCGCCGCCCGACACAATTATTCACCCACTGGCAGTGATGATCGCAGTTGTCGACACAGTTGTCGCACTAGGGTGGAGTGAGTAGTGGGCAGGGTAAGTCGAGAGGATCGTTTACCATTCTACAATGGCTGGATCGTGGTGGACGGTATGTTTTGCATGTCATACAATACTTGACGCGCACCCTGGAACAGATCGTCAAGATGACAAACGCATAGAGAGGGATACGACATACGTGTCTGTCCGAATCCTGAGATCTCGGGGATACGGGATCCTGACGCCATCATCGGAGGGGGAGGTGGCAGGAAGAGGGGGATCTGGATCTAAATCACGGGGTAGAATTCCAGGGTCGCGAAAAGCCTATAGGAGGGGTATGGTGGGTGATCTATGAATGAAAGAGGTGAGATAGGCTTACTGTGGCAAGCATGCACGAGACGGTAAGAAGACACATGTAAGCCCCCACGGCGGCGACTGCGGGAGACTGGTTGTGCCACCACCAAACACAGGTGGTAGAGAACCAGGTGGCCGATATAGCGATGACGACTGCGAGGGAGGCGATGAAAGCCCAAGGAGCGTCGCCGCCGGTCAAAAGACGACCCGAACAAAAGAAACGATTACGGGAAGGATATATTTGATAGATACGCTTCTTTGGAGTGACAGGGACTGCAGACAAAGGAGGGGATGTTTGGGGTGGATGAGGTATGAAGGTGTTGTTGGGGGAAGGAGACGAGGATGTGTGTCCGCTGGAGGGTATATGAACAAGGGGATGAATCATAGATTGGCGGGGAAGAGGAGAGAGCTGGGAGGAGTCGCGTACAGAATGGGGGCGAGTGTCGTGAGTTATGGAGAGAGGGATGACTTCGTGACCGGAGTCGAGGCTGGGGTTGCGCCATACGCGTGTTGTCCGTGCACAAAAATGGATGTTGGATCTGGGAGGGGGATCGGCCTGTTTAGGCGGGGGGGAGAAGGAGGGGGGCGGGTTTACGGCGAGGGGAAGGAGAGGTTCGCGACTGCGCTTGACGAGACGCCGAAGGGAGGGCGAGTCAGAGATGCGACGGAGGTCGGAGTCCTGGGAGGGCTGGGGTCTGATGGGAGAACGAGCAAAAGACTCTGGAGGGGGATGGGAAAGAGACGGCGATGCAGGCGAGGTGGGGCGGGACAGGGTCGGTCTAGAGGGCCGGAAGAAGGAGGCGGAGGGGAGAATGCCGCCAGCATGTGTTGCGGAGTGGGATGGCGGGGAGATGGCGGGGATGTGGAACGAGGAGACGGTGGGTGGGGACGAGAGGGGGTGGTCGCGGGAGGGGCGGGCGAGGCGGGCGAGTGCGTCGTGGTCGAGGCTGGCGGGGCGGGCGAGCGGACGACGGGGCTGCGACATCGTCGATGTGGACTGCGGCACTGCGGCTCTGCAACGCGTCTGGATACACGTCTTCTTCCCACGCTCACACGATGCCGACGGTCAGACGGGCACTCCTCGTCGCCGCCCTCGACGACCTCGACACCCCTCACCACCTCGACCCCGCCGTCGCAGCCGCGACATCCACCACAGAAGACGCGCTCGTCATCGTCCTCCTCTCCGACGCCTTCGCCCCCTCCGCACCGACTCCCCGTACCAACTCCTGGGTGCAGGTGCAGACCCTCCTCGCCCACGTCTACGTGCAGGCATCCAGGGCTGCCCACCAGAAGAACAACCTCCTCCTCGACGTATCCGTCCTCCTCAGCAGCGTCCTTTCCCCCTCTGTCATCCCCCCCGCCATCGACGTCTGCTTCCGTGTACACGACGGTGCGTCAACCCTCCCTTCTCCGCCCAACTTACCCATACCTCTCTCCCTAGATATATCCCTCCCTGACTCCCTCGCTTCTGTCCCCACAACATTTCTCCCGTCTCACCCCCGCCCGTCCTCGTCCCCCACGCCGGCACAACTCGATCCGTCCTCGCCCTCTCCTACTCATCCCGTCGTCATCCTAGGCGGTACCTTTGACCATCTCCATGCTGGCCACAAAATCCTTCTCAGCATGGCTGCATGGATCGCAACCCGCAAGGTCATCGTCGGTATAACAGGTACCCTACCCGCTTCCCCCCCTCTTCGCGTGCTTAACCCTCTCCAGTCGATGCCCTGCTCAAGAAGAAATCAAACCCGCATCTCCTCGAACCGTTCCATACCAGAGTAGACAAGACCCGTTCGTTTCTCTCCCTCTTCCGTCCCGATCTCGAACACGACCTTGTCGAACTCCACGACGTGTGCGGTCCGACTAGCTCAGACCCTGATATCCAGGCCCTCGTCGTCAGCAAGGAAACACTCTCCGGCGCTGCTACAAGTGCGTCCCTCTCGTCCCTTCTATCTTCGTGTCTCACTTTACCACCCTCCAGTCGACAAGGAGCGTGCTCGCAAGGGTCTCCCTCCCCTGCAAACGTTCGTCATAGACGTCATTTCGTCCGACTCTTCCAAGCTCGATCACGCAGATGCAGAGATCCTGAAACAGACAAAGATGAGCAGTACTTTTATCCGCGAATGGATTGCCGCGCATCCTGCCCACTCGGCAAGATGAGATCCCTGCTGTTATGTACACCTATTGTATTTTTTAGACGACTAGAATCACTTGTGTGAACTCGGGGCCCGTCATGTCGGCGTGGACCCTCGTTGGACGCGACGGGCGTCTGATGTCCTTCGTGTCCGAATGCACATCTGGGCATTAGCCTTCCTTTCTATCGCCCATGCGATACAGCCATCTCTGACCCCACTACCGCCCAACTTCACCGCCCTTCCAAGGCTCTTGCAGTTTGATCCCTCTCACCAATTTATTGCGGGGGTGCAAGACACGGACCAAACGTGCCTCCTCTCCGATTACTCGTTTCCGCAGCATTTCCATCCGGCACTCTCCCTCAAAGCGGTCCCGACGACGGTTTACAGACCAAGCTCCTACCAGGCATTCCAGCATGCTCGCTGGCGGTCCATCCACCATGCTCAGAGCGAACCAGTAGAGTGGATCGAAACGCAGGTCCTCGGCCCCGATGTCACAGACAGACATACCCTCGCACAGCTCGGACGCATGGCCGCCAACGCTTACCAGCTTCCAGGGAGAACCAATTGGTACGAACTCGATCCCTCGTGGAACATCAACGCCGTAAGTCATCCCAAACGCACGCTCGCGACCCCACGCTGATCACACAGTTGGCAGAGCTTTCCCTTTGGTTGGGAGGGCGATGAAGACGGGTTTCGCGGCTTCGTATTCCGCTCTCGAGACAACTCGACCATTGTGCTGTCGATAAAGGGCACGACGCTCCAGGGACCCACATCCAAAAAGGACAAACTCAACGACAATCTCCTCTTTTCCTGCTGCTGCGCCCACGTCGATTTCTCCTGGGTCTTCTCAACCGTATGTGACTGCTACCACTGGTCGGGTTTCCACAGACGCTGTGACGACCCGTGTCTTTCCGCCGCGCTCATCCAAGACAGCCTGTTTTACTCCACCGGCATCGTAAGTCCCCATTGCCCCATCCCAACACGTCTTTGAACGCCCAAAGTGCAGAGACTCGTTGACGACTTGCGACGCCTCTTCCCGGATACGGACATCTGGTTAGTCGGGCACAGTCTTGGAGGGAGTCTTGCCTCCCTCCTCGGTTCCACGTTTGGGCTGCCCGCCGTCGCGTTCGAGGCCCCCGGCGAACGGATGGCGGCGCACAGACTGCATCTTCCGTTGCCCCCATCTTCCCCCGGTTCGGACTTGCCGCACGTACCCATCACCCACGTATACCACAACGCAGACCCGATACCCCAGGGTGCTTGTACGGGCATTACATCGCTATGTGCGCAGGCAGGCTATGCGCTCGAGACGCGATGCCATCTCGGTCAATCGATCGTATATGATACCGTGACGAGACTGGGATGGCACATCGAAGTGCGCAAACATCCCATCAGAGAGTTGGTGTTGAATGTGCTGGATCGCGAAGGTCCCTGGCCAGACACGCGAGATGGAGCAACGCGCGAGGTCCCCACACCCCACGAAGAGGTCGACTGCATCGTAGGGATTGTTTCATTCGACGTGTCGGATTTAAGCTGACGGTGGCGTTGGTAGGACTGTTTCAAATGGGAATTTGGACACTTCAAGCACAGGACATGACGCACCCGTATCATGTTACTTATCGCACAGCTGAGCTTTACCGTATCTCCAAATTCGGTAGACTAGGCGGGTTTGACACTCCCCGCTGTAGTAGTGCGACGTTCGCATCTAAATGTTCATTATTGCACACCCCGTATGCGAAACATCATGCTTGGTATTCCTGCCCTCCGATGACCGTACCCTGAACGATCACCTTCCTGATGTTCCGGTTGTCCCCGCAAAACAAGAACCGTTCCAGCCACTGCTCGAGCTTCGACTCGGGGCTGAGATCTCCCTCATGATCGTAGTTCCACATGGCAGGATTTCCTGAATCGTTTCGAACGCTGATAAGCAGGGCGTCAAACGCCTTCCCTGGTTCAAATGACCCGATGCGATCTTGCAGACAACAAACTTCTGCGCCACCTTTGGTTGCAAGGTACAGCAGGGTCGCAACACCCAGCTTTTTGTTGGCGAACTTCCCCACCTTGTGTGAGTGATCACAATGCTCTGCCCCCGCCGACTCTGGAGAAGTACGGGAACACCTGTGAACACCACCATGTCCGTGTTCGCAATTGCACACTTTCGGCTCGGGTTGAATGGCGATCATCTTCGAGGCAACACTGGCCATCTGAATGGCATACAAGATCGATGGATTATAGCCACCGCTGACATCAGAACCGAGGCCAACCTAGTGTCCGGAGTGATGAGCGACCCACACGTGAATCACGGGGACACGCCAAACCTTGACGCCATGGTCCAAAAGTAGACCGACTCTTGCCATCCCGCTGCTCAGGTAAAAGTTGCTCGTCGGGCAGTGCGAGACACCGGCACGTCTTTCGGCGATGAGATCCATTTCTTTCTCAGTCAGCCAGACGCCATGCGCGAGAATGGTGTTGTACCGAAGAAGCCCAAACTTGTCGTAGACACCAGCGTAAGAGTTGGCTTTGAAGAATCTGAGTGTATCTTCCACCTCCCGTTCGTTCTCGGAGATGTGGGTTTGAATAGCGACGTGAGGCATCGTCTCAGCGAGGTCGCCAAGCTCGGTCAGAAGCTCTGGCGTACAAGAGATCGCGAAGCGTGGTGTGATGATGGGATGGACCAGCGGTTCCTGTGCGGAAGAGAGTGGCAGTGCCTGTATGTACCGTATGAGGTCGACAGTCGCGCTGACGGACTCTTCTACGGAATTCTCGACGTAGTAATCCGGACAGTGCCAGTCCATGTTGCATTTCTGTAGGACAGGTCAGAAAACGGAACGGCCACCCGACGAGAGTAAACCTACACCCACGAACGCCCGCTGGCCTAGGATGGGTCGTCAGTACGATGGGAGAGGATGTAGGGTTGGAATCACCTTTCTTGCAGACAATGTCCGCAAGACGCATGGTCGAGTCGCGGTGCAAGGTGCCATAGTAGCAACAAGTCGTCGTCTAGGAGCGATTAAAGCGGATGAACTGTGTGAGCGGTCGATTACTTACGCCGGACGCGATGATGCGTTGGACGACGTCGGTATATATACGCTCCGCATAGTCTAGGTCCTCGAATTTAGATTCCGCAGGAAAGGTATATGTGGTGAGCCAATCGAGGAGTTGGAGGTCGCCTCCGCTGAAGAGTCAACGTGAGTTATCTCGAATGGGAGACGCGGGCGGGTATGCGCACACGCCGAGGTTTGGAAACTGGCAGGCATGCTGGGAGGGAAGGGTGAGCAGGGGAGTGAGAATGCAGAATCCGCGTACGGTGTGGGTGTCGACGAGCCCGGGCATGATGAACTCGCCCGGCTTCAGCTGGACGAGGGTGTAGGTTGTGACACCATGGCGTGCGATGGTGTCGTGGATGCTGGCGTGGTCGACGTCTGGGTCGGTCCAGAGGATGTCTCCGCGGTTGTCGACGGCGATGAGACAGGCGGGGAGGGCGCGGTAGGCTGAGAGCGATTGCGGGTTAATGACCGGCCCAGCGTAGATGGTGGTCATCCCAGAAAAATATAAAAGTCTGACCTGGCTCG
>JBBPJY010000053.1:7781-20060 GCA_038088975.1 Xerocomus cyaneibrunnescens
GACGTCGACTGCTCCGAACCTCGCACCAATGCTCGTCTCCTCGACAAGGTGAGCCCCAACGCATGAATGAGACTACTTAATGCTGACCAGTCTCTCTTAGCTCGTCGGTGAATTCATCGAGCCACTTTGCATCTCACCCGCTTTCATTGGTACGTCGCCTTTTAATCTCAACTTCTCGAGCTAACTTATCCCACTCAGTTGGTCACCCTCAAGTCATGTCACCCCTTGCCAAGAACCACCGCTCGCGCCCTGGTTTATGCGAGCGTTTTGAGGTGTTCCTATGCGGCAAAGAAATCTGCAATGCGTACACCGAGCTGAACGATCCCTTTGAGCAACGGTTGCGTTTCGAGGAACAGGTATGTCTTCGAGCCCTCGGGCCATCGGCGCTGTCTGACGCGTACCATCTCAGGCCAGGCAGAAGGAGCAAGGCGATGAGGAAGCGCAGCCAATAGATGAGACGTTCGTGAACGCGTAAGTCTGGCGCAGCCAACTGAAGCGACGTTGTTTGATTCATTCGTTCATCATCAGGTTGGAACATGGTCTCCCTCCTACCGGAGGCTGGGGCATGGGCATCGACCGACTTGTCATGTTCCTCACTGACTCTCCTAGTAAGATGCCGTGCCTCCTTTTCGCAGCGACATCTATCTAATGCGGGTGTTCTAGACATCAAGGAGGTGCTCCTGTTCCCTGCTATGAAGCCCATCGAGACGGGCTCTGGTACCACACCTTCCGGGCAGCAGTAGGACAGACATGGTGAAACAGGGGGCTTATTCACACAAAGTGTCATGTCCAGTATCTCCAAAAATGTGTAGTATCTCGTACGATCCACTCGATCTCTACGTCATTAGGGCCCAGCGACGTCCAGCCAGCATAATAAGGCCAGCCACAGCGACACTCGATCAACCATGCACCAAGGCCGCAGCTTTCGGAGACCTGGCGGTGATCCGACACTTGAATGGCTTGGGATGGCTAGAAGCGTTCGAAATCGGCGTCACCCATGCATGCTGAAGGGGCCATAGATCTTATGAAACAAGCACTCACGAAACGATCCCCGAGGTGACCTCGACTGCTGGAGTAACTTCGACACCATCGACGACGTCCTTTGAGACCTTGAGAACAGCGAGAGACATGGCGACCGAAATGAAGAGGGACGCTTCTGCGAGGTGATAACCTGGGGGGGGAAACGGTGGTTGCGGTCGGTGCACTGCACGAGATCGGACAGAACTAGTTCTTACCTGGACAGATCCTGGCATGAAATGACCATAGCACAGTTGGTTAGCCCCCGGTGATGTGCACATGACGAAACAAAACGATGCACTTACCTCCTGCCGAATCCAAAGCAGACGCCCTGGGGATCAGGCTGTGGCGTCTCGCCTAAGAACCGTTCAGGGCGGAATACACCAGGATCCGGGTACGTGGCTTCGTCATGGAGAACAGCCCTGTGAAACGTCGTTCGTCAAGGGAGTACGTGCGGAGCCTGCACGATGCTCACCACGCATTTCCGATGATGTGCGACCCTTTGGGGATGAGGTATCCATCAGAATAAATGTCCTCCGTGGCGACATGCGGCATCGCTGTGTTTCAAAAAGCATGGTGAGCGCGGTGAAAGGGATCCAAGTCTAGAGGACGCGGGAATGGTACCTAGGGGTACAATGGCGTGCCATCGAAGGATTTCCTTACAAACTGCGTTGATGTAAAGGAGGGAATCACGGTCGTTGAAAGAGGGAAGTCTGTCACGGCCCACAACAGTATCGAGCTCCGCCTGTGCCTCGGCCTGCACTTCAGGGAATAAGACCATCGCGAGAAAGAATGCACATATGGCAGAGACGACCTGTAGAGAGGTCGATCAGGGCACACTCGAATTCCTGGTGAAAATAGTGTACCGTATCTGATGCACCTGTGACGAGAAATCAAGATGAGGTAGTTCCGGTCGTGAGTCAAACATACCAAGATAAACGTTCATGGAAGTCCACATTATGAGATCTTCTTCCTCTGGACTCACCCCTCCTTCCAAGAGGGTGGATGAAAAGGATGGGATCGCTACACCCGCCGCCTCGCGCAACGTAAGGTGAACCACATTGAGCACCAGGCATGTGACAATCATACCATTTTCTCCACGACATACTGATGAGGCCTCAGTACGGAATCCATCAAAATTTGACGACATTCCTTTGCAACCCGAAGGAATCCCGTACCAGGGAACCATTCTGGGAGATATTGTACTATGTATGCTTGAGCATGCATTTACAACAGATGGTGTTCGAGCTTAGTCTTACATGCAGGAATGACGTCAACCAGGAAGGCGCCAGGAGCTGCAATCACCGAAACCATAGCCATGGCCTTGTCAGCTAATTCAACGAACGGATCTTTCCCCTCTTGAACGGTATATCCATAGGTTGTCTTAAGGATGATAGTCCCAGCAGTGCTAGTGGGTAGGGCGATGACGAGAGAGAATACACCCGCGATAAAGTGCACTTACGAGCGTATATGATTGACCAGATCTCCTGGTTTGCGCAACACATTGGATACGAGTCGGCGTGTCTCCTCCTCTTCGATCGGGTAGAATGCTGCAGTGCTATTCCTGGTGCCGAATAAACGGGAAAAGAGCCTGCGATACTGGCGGAAGCGGTCATTGTAATCAATGAAGAGCATTCCCTTGCCGAACCCAACTAAATCGTGTGCCATGGTTAGATGAGGTCTATTCGAACATTTGGCGCTTTGTTTCTCAAGAATCGCCGATATAGCCTCGGACGAGTTGAGAATCACATAACGCGTCTTTAGGATGCTTATGGACGAAACATCTCCTAAGATAGGAAGGTTTGTAAGAATGGTTTCGAAGGCGATGAAAGGTACGTGCCATATCTTCTACTCAAGGCTGCAAAATCTTCCCAGCTTTTCTCAGAAGATATTTGAAAGAGGCTACCAATTACAGGCCACCCAGTGGGTCCAGGTGGAAGTGGGCAGGAACGCCTCGAATCAAGCAGCCACTTGATCAGGCATAGTCCTACACCTAGGAGGCAGACATCGACGAAAGATACTGCCAGGGCCATTGGCGACGAGGAAGCGCTGCGCCGGAAAGGTGGAGAAGAGTGGAAAGCCCAGTTAAGTCATAGGCGTGGCTTTCAATCCACATCCCCTGCTGATAAGTCTTTCCGTGGATCAAACAACTCGACCGGGTTTGGCTGGATACATGCCACGTAGCCAAACGCCACTAGTGTTTCATCATCCACAAAAGAGAACCGAGATTCAGACTCGGAACGTCCATCTCCCTGGTGGAACTTCGTGCTGGCATTACTTGCTGTTACAGGTAGTCTCTTGTTGGGGCGCGTGCCTACTCTACCAGCAACTACCATTCTGAATTCAAAGGTACTTGGGATGAGAGCCGTTGTTACCTACCGGGAATGGGCATGGCAGTGCCAGTTTAACGCACCTGTGACCTGTCGTCTTATTAGAATCAAGTTCCGCACTGCAGCCAGAGGGAACTCCGCAGCTGTCGATGTCAAGGACTCGCATGGACTTGGAGCTCTCTTCCGATGTCGATAATCCCTCTCCAAACACAGGCGGCGACTCTCCGTCACCCCAAACCGACCACTCGCCGGATTACATTTCATCCTACCTGCACCAAATTAGTTACGCTACAGACGATGACCCGTTCAGCGAGAACCGTCGACGTGTAGCGACCACGAGTCTATCAGACGCACGTCAGCAGCTCGTGGAGGCGTGTGTCGACTACGTTTTCAATTCCCTCCCGACACATCTCGTTCGTATCGCTGACATGACGATCGTTACCCGGAACGAGATCTGGGACGCAGAGCGATCACGAATAGAAAACATCCTCGACGAAGAACTGAGGGAAATGCGCTACGAGTACTCGAAAGGACTTGCATGGCACTTTACTGGCTTTCTCGAACGCAGCTGGTGCGAGGTCGGTCAGCCTTTTCGATCACGTCGGGGGAAATCACTTTGATGACACGATAAACTTGAATCCACAGGAGTATGCCAAAGACCTTTTCAGATTTGCAATCTTCTCGCACCGGTGGGGCGATCGTGAGCCCCTCTTCCAAGACATGTCCTCCAAGGTCCTTCCGAGACCCGTCCTGAGCGGGGCAGGACACGAAAAACTGAACCACCTTTGCGAAAAGGCGCAGACCGAGTTTCAGTGTCGATATGTCTGGTCCGACACTTGTTGTATCAATAAGGAGAGTAGCTCGGAGTTGGAGGAAGCAATCCGTTCCATGTATCGGTGGTACAGCCTCGCCAACGTCTGTATCGTTCACTTGGGACAGTCGTTGACCGTCGACGACTTTGATCAGGATCCGTGGTTCACAAGAGGGTGGACCTTACAAGAACTCCTAGCACCCAAGAACATACGATTTTACGGCACAGACTGGAACCCGATCTCCCTACACGTCCACGAACACGGCGATAAAGACAACGAGGAAATCGCGCGCGCCATCACTTGCGTGACAGGCATCCCAGAGATCCATTTACGCCGCTTTCACCCGTCGTGCCAGCTGGTCGCCGAGATAATGACGTGGTCCGCCAAGCGCAAGACCACGCGGATCGAGGACATGGCTTATTGCCTACTCGGCCTCTTCAATATCAGCATCCCGATCGCATATGGCGAAGGACACAGAGCGTTCTATCGCCTCATGGTTGCCCTTGCCAACGAATGTCTCACGCCATCCTTCTTTGCCTGGGCAGGACGACACTCAGATTACTCCAACGCCCTCCCCGCCTCTCCCTCGTGCTATGCGAGAGTCGACCCGGATCCGCAAGACGTCGTTTGGAATGGTGGTACAGGAGACCCATCATACGAAGTCACCAAGCTTGGCGTGGTAGTCAAGCTCCTCATGTTTCAAGTCCATCGCAAATTGATTCTGAGAGGTGGCTTCCACGTCGGTACCACGTGGTATTTCGATGGAGATGTCCCTCTCGAACCATTCATCATTCGCGCAGGCACTGGTGCCGCACTTCCACCCCACGTCGTTATCCCAGAGGAGGATGATCACGTGTATGCAGTTGGTATCGTGAATTTTACGTGTCCAGAATCGGACGGTCACGGGGAGTTGGAGAGTGGAAGAAAGTACTATGGGATACTGATGACGAGAGAAAAGTGGGGTTGGGAGAAGCTTAGCACAGATTGTGTCATATCTCTGAACTGTTCTAGAGACACGAGAGGGGTAGTAGACAGCATCCTCCTGTTACATACCATCATGAGGTATTAACTCTTCCGGAGGGAAGAGCAAGAAAGGAATGTGTCAAACAAGACAAGATCCTTCAATTCCCTCTTCTATGTCTAACTTTATCCATACGTTGAACCGCCGAAGAAAGGGTAATTGCAGCTGAGAGATATAGAATATATCGTTTCCACCTGCTTATGTGGTGTTTTCGCCCTAATTAGGCCTTTTTGAATCAGTCCAAATCCATAACACAACATCATTGATAACATAGAGTTAGCTATATAGAGTACATAACTGAAGTTTGATTTCGAACCAGTATCGGATCAACATCACAACACAAAACTCATCGCGTCCCGATCATCTGCCCAAAGCCGCGCATACTCCAAGCAGAGTCGATAGACGTACACTATGCATTACGTTAGCCCATCCCGAGAGCAGGCAATCGTAAGATGCGACACAAACCTTCCATGTCAACCGTGCGTCCGAGGGTATGTTTCCATTGTCTTCCAGCTCTTGCGATCTGTCGTAGTTGCCCATCTCTTTCCTCCACGACTGCTTCCCAATCCTCTGTATGATGCGCCGACACGTTCGCGATGTCCATCGTTGACGCTGATGGACCGGAGAAGTAGGCATGAATGTTATAGATCTCCGAATACGATGACGAGAGGGGTATATAATGCAACCTGGAGAACGCTCACGTCAGTCCTTGAAGGTCCGCCATCGAACATTTATACGGTAGGACGGCCTACCATGGTTGCAACCAGTCGGAAAAGTACTCCTTGTACACCGTAGACTTCACCACAACGCTGCCTGATGCCATCAATGCCATAAATCGTCCAGAGTAGGACATTCCGTCCAGATCGAGAAGGTATTTGTACGACCAGTGTTTCCCCAGCGGAACCTTGTCTGAGAAGCGGTGTACCTTCCGTAGTTCCTCTTCTCCACCGGGGTATTTGCCGACTGAAGAGACGAATGCTACGTCCATGATGTCATTGTTGAGATCCTTGGCCGGCACAGTCGTCGCAGTGAACGTGTCGGGCTGCAGAGGTGATGCATGCACGATCGTCACATCGTTAGTGCAGTTCTCATGCGTCATGCGGAGGAATCTAAGTGACACATGGTTCATGGTAAGTCCAATGCTAAGCTTAGAAATAACAATACCTGTGCCGCTGGTAATTCGACGCAAACCCTAGTGGGGTGCTACCTCCTCCAGTCGTGCTACCTCGCCAAAATATCAGGTCGCTCTTCTGATCCCAAGGCACCTCCATGTCATCGATTTCTTCGACCTCTCCAGTGACAGGATCATATGCGTATGTATACCGAACAGTCGCTCTGTGATAGTAGTGGCTTGGTATCCTGATGTCTGCAAACCCCTTGGCTTTCGAAGGGGAAAGCACGGGTGAGAGCAATTGTGTCGTTCGCCAATCAGAGAAAAAGTGTCCCTGAGTGTAACGAGCCCATGGGTTTTCACAAAAATCGTAATCGATGTCGACAGTCTTGACGAACGCGAGGGTACCGTCTGAATCTCGTGAATTTCCTATGAGTGCGTTTGATTTTTGAATGCTGGGATGGCGATATGAGCTATATAGTTGTCGAGCAGGGCTACCGGGAGGACATATACGTCGGTAGGCCTCCCATACGTTTCCTTGCCCCCGCCAGTCTGGTGTAAAGCCATCCGACATCATTGCCGCGTGACCTGTATGGTCTGGATTGTGAGCGGATAAACAAGTTAAAGCAATGGGGGTATACCAGACAGGTCTTGTATCGTAAGGTTGGGAAAATGCAGGTGCTCCCAGGGGACAAGCACCCGACCTTCTGCTTTCAAGTTAACTGCAAAGTCCATGTTGGGCAGCTGCAAACAGGGTTAATAATCTTTATAAGTGGGTGACACCCAGGCTCACCTTGTCCTTGAACTTTGCGAGCAAATCACGGAACCCAAGGGACCGGTGACCATGCTCTTTGTCCACGTACGCTTTCTCAATTGCGACGGCAAACACCTCTCCGTCTTGGATTCGCACGAGGTCGAAGGAGGGCAGGTGCCCCATCTGCTGATACAGTCAAGGCCGGTTCAATTCGAGCAGAACTAGCCGATCATACCAGATATGTTCTCTGACGCAACTTTTCGCCGCTCAAGATCCAAAACGGTGCAAGGTCCTCGTGAATGGCATCAAACTCGTCCACGAGCTGGAAGTTGTGTCTCTTTGCAAACTCCCACCAGTGATCAAATCCTCGAGGTGGATCCCGGCCGTAGCGGCGTTTGTATTCGGCAACAGCCTCACGGAGTGTCCTGCTCTGTTTCGCGAGACGATTTGCAAACGCAACTTTGGCATCATCCATGAGTGTGGTAATTGGGTGCTTGGCCATCACACCAGTTGCTTGGCCATTGCGGGCTGCAAAGAGACCTGCCAGCATGAACAGCAGAAATATACCTGTAATAAACGTCCATCTGCGCTGCTGCTTCATGGACCACATCTACGAAATCTTCGTGCGTAGTTGATGGGAGCTGGTAATCAGGTTGTGCCAAGCATTAACCGTGCTCGACTCTTCCGGGAGCAGTGTTTGAGCTTAGCATGGTGGGGAACGGGGGCCCCTGCGACACTCCGCGACCTAATCTCGGTTCCAGAGACAATGGGTGACGGATGGACTCGGGAGAGTCCAGGCCGGAAGCAATTTTTTCGACAAAATCCGGAGAACGACCGAGATCACGACGGGATGGGCAGCGATGAATGTAATTTCTACTAGGGTAGTGGAGCCAAGTGAGTTCCATCCGAGCAGAATTTGAGGGGATAGCCTGCTGCGCTCGCGCTTTGTTATACAGCACGGACACACGTGCAATGAGTGATGCCATATCACACGAATACCCCGGTGTCACTTTGTCCGAGCCGTTCATTCCGAGGGTTGTTTCGTTGCCGTTTTCCAAAGCTGCCGATAGACTTCCCAAGTCCTGAGGGAACCTGCTTTGCATTTGTCTATCAAACGTGGCTACCCTGCAATAAGATAAACCTGCCTGCATCCCATGCATCGAACATGTCTTTCACCGTGGAGAGGCGAACCAAGTGACTAAGCTCTAGCAACGGCGGTTCTGTGCCTACACCGCCACTCCGGCCTATTCCGTCATTTGTTTCAGGCGTTGCAAGGTGCCAGCTGAAGTGACTTGTAACAAGTTTCAAAATTTATGCAGAAACTGTATCCGCCATGCAACATGGGAAATGGAAGTGGGTTGCTTGTTCTCTGCTCTGCAGTCTAAGAAAGTCTGGAGTTGTCAGTCGTGTCGCAAACTTGTTCACTGGGTGACATAATCCGTTCGGAGCCCGCGACGACCATTACAATTGACCTTGCCGCATTGGCACAACAGGCCGCCTCGCGACGTAGACAAACCTCTTTCAAGCACTGATGACAACTAACCACAGTTATATGTCATCTTGCCTGCAGCAGATCAACTAATACATTATAGATGATGACCCGTTCAGTGAGAGACGTTGCCTTGTGATGCCAATGAGTCTATTGAACACACTCCGACAGCTCGTAGTTATTGACTACGTCATGATAAAGTCCTTGGTTCTCTCTCACATACCTTGTTCGTCTTACTGCCATAATAATCGTCACTCAGAACAAGACTGGATACGAGGGGGACATGGACAGAAACCATCCATACGAAAAACTGAGTGAATTTGCCCCAAATACTCAAAATGAATCTCACTGGCACTCTCGAGCTGCCACAGTGAATCAGTGATAGTGCCATGGAGTGGATTTCATCCCAGAAATGTGACTAATTTCATAAGACAAACCTGTCCCTATCTCCTAAGCTTGAGCATAATGTTTAATAATGCAGATGTGACCTATAGAACAACAGTGGCAATCAAGGAAGAGCTAACACTGACTAGTGCTTGTGCTGTGATGCCAGACTGACAGCCAACTGACACTTCCATATGTGGTAAATGGTCATGTGCTTCTTCCACCATGTCAAGCTTCCAAGAAACACCTACCATACACCATTCATCAGCCTATCACACTCTTTGAGTTGTAAATGAATCCATTGTATTCTAGGATCAGATTTCATGTAGCTGATATCATTTTTGAACCTAGAACATTTTATCTGCTAGATAAGTGCTTATGATGACAAAATACAAGGCAGATATGTCATTAGAGATGGCAGGTTCTGTTTACTTAATCATCAAGCAAATTCTTCATGCAAAAAAACTATGGCAGCACAAAAGGTGTTGAGAATCATGGTATTCACATTTTGCTCTTCTTTTAAAGAGACCATGATTCTGAACTTATTACAGTGACTTTCAAAACTGTCTCAATGTTTGATATTAATCCAGAGTATGAAGTGCCCTGCCACCATATGTGGGAATTTCACTTACCTTTGGTGAGATAAAATATAGTACTAACTCTTGGCTACAAATTGGTTCTTGGTTCATGTGATTTGGCTCAGGAAATGTGAAGATATGTCCATTTTAAAATAAAAACACCATTGGAACAGTTTTGTTATTTTTTGTATAAGTATTGAAATCCTAGTCAAATGAAGATGTTGTTTTGTTATACAAACAAAGATATACATATAAATAGTATGTCTGAGTTTTAAATTGTTCTTACACACCTTGTTTCCATACTTTCACCATTATGTGAATTTTTTCTGCTGATTAGAGAGAATTCAGGTGGAGTGGGAGAAGATACCAGTTGAAGAGTGTCAGAAATTGATTGAGAGCATGCCTAGGAGGGTTCAGGCAGTGCTTAAGGCCAAAAGAGGGTGTATTAAATACTAATAATGGTCTAGTAATCAAAAAGTGACAAAACTATTTCAATAAAGTATTTATTTTAAAATGAACACATCTCCACAATCCCTTAGCCAAATCACATGAACCAAGGACCAATTTGTAGTCAAGAGTTAATACTATATTTTATCTCACCAAAAATAAATGAAATTCCCACATATGGTGGCAGGGCACTTTATACTCTGGATTAATGTCAAACATTGGAACAGTTTGGGAGTTACTATATATGATCTGTTATATAATCTTATCTTTGACATTCTTGATTATGCTACATATTTACATTACAAGATTATGACATCCTAGATAAGGAGTTTCTTTTGCCATTGGTTATGGCTTACTTATAACTCTTATGAATCATTCTATAACATTTTATAACATTCTACTTTTCTTACTATATGTAAAAGAAAACCACTACAGTTACAAACAGTTCCTGTAGATATATAAATCAGGGCTTTATTCTCAGTGATATAACAAACTACAGTAACTCCAAAAACCATTCCAATATTTGATATTAATCCAAAGTATAAAGTGTCCTGCCACCATATGTGGGAATTTCGCTTAGCTTTGGTGAGATAAAATATAGTATTGACTCTTGGCTACACGTTGGTCTTCATTTTATGTTATTTGGCTCAGGGATTGTGGAGATATGCCCATTTTAAAATGAAGACTCTATTGGAACAGTTTTGTCACTTTTGATTACTAGACCATTATTAGTATTAGTATAGCCTCCTTTAGCCTTAAGCATGGCCTAAACCATCATAGGCATGCTCTCAGTCAATATTTGACACTCTTCAACTGGTATCTTTTTCCACTTTACCTAAATTCTCTTCTATAACTCCTTTATATCCTTTAGAGGGGTTTTATACTCTGCTAGTCTTTTCTTGAGGTAACACCAAAGGTGTTCAATGGGTTTGAGGTCTGGGGACTGTGCAGGCCATATCATAGCCCTAAAATCCAGCTTTTCTAGCCACTCCTTAACCTTTTTGCAGATATGCTTAGAGTTATTATTATGCTGGAAAATAATATAAGAAGGATTAAGACCATAAAACTGCATGGTTTGCAGTGGTTCATCCTTCAAAATTTAAAGATAGAGATCTTCATCCATCCTACCATCTATCTTGACAGCATAGCCAACTTCCACCCAAGTTATGCACTTTCAAAACATGATAAAACCTTTATCTGCTTAAGGGCTTTTTCTACTGGCCTATCACTAAGCCTCTTACCTGGCCTTTTCCACATCCACATCCTTCCATTTGACCCTAAGCAATTGATTTTGGTTTCATTAGCTAAAATAACCCCCCTTCCAGTTATGTATAATTTAATTCTTGTAAGCATATGCAAAGTCCAAGTGGGCCTTTGTTATGCTAATGTGTTAGCACTTAGCCGAAACTCGAACTGAGAGGACTACACAAGGGACAACACCCTTGAGTCTTGAGCAGTTACTCAGTTGGTTCACCCAGAACGACTGGAGGCACAGAACTAACGCTTGTATTGCATAGAACTAGCTTAGAGTACAAAAGTGAAAAGGGACACATATATATATAGGCCTGTGACCATTGATGACTAAGAGGAAAGAACAGTCGAGAAGATTCGATGTATGAATAAGAGGAACACGTTACTACTGAAATAGAGATGTAGTGAGAGGAGAGAGAGTCTGAAATATGGAAGTCAAAGAGAAGGCATGAGGGCGAGGCAGAGAGAAAGAAATGAGCATAGTACATCAGCGAACACAGTAGGTATGATGATGAGGAAAGAAATAAAGCGATAGACCCGTCTGCCGAGATATTGCAGCACAAGCAACCACGTACACAGGATTGTAACAATACCCCGCTCGTACATTCACAGCCCAGCTGCGATTTGCCATCCTCTAAACGTGGTCAGGACCATCTGGATCTCCCAAATTATACACCACCTCATTGTCATCTTGGTAGAGACGCTCTGGACAGTCGTCATAGACGTGGCCAGAGTGTGAGCATACTGCACAGCGTCGTTGAGGGCAGTGAGAAGCAGGATGACCAGACCCATTACAATAGTTGCAGTGTTGACGAAAGCAGTGATACTGGGGGTGACCAGGTGCCCACTGTAGACAGATGGGGCATTGATAGTAAGGGCAGACGCTGTGGAGGTGACCTCGTTGATGACATTGATAACAGATCGGAGCGAGGGGGTCTAACGAAGGGGAGACTGGCGCGGCCAGTTCCTGTTTGATAATCCTATCCTCGTCGTCAGTGATATCATTGCCAATGATTGGATGAGGGGGTGGTACTCGACGGAGAGGGGGTGAGGAGATACGAGAGGCTAGAGTAGGGGAGGTTGTG